>APFE030863056.1:36658-91164 GCA_000404065.3 Pinus taeda | reverse complement strand
CACTTATGACCTTTAGTGTATTTGCTATCACAACTGTAACAAAGCCATTTTGCTCTTTTTTCTTCCAATTGTTGTGGTTTCAACCTTATAGGTTGTGGAAGACTAGGGGCAACACCACTTCCTTCTTTATAGTTGTGAGTGGTATGCTTCTTGGTTACCATAATTTTGCTTTCCATTTTTCTTGCTAACCTGAATGCCTTCTCTAATGAATCAGGTTCCCAAAGGCAAAAATCATGTTGGATATTATCCTTTAAAGACCCTATGAACACATCAATTCTATGCTCCTCTCGAATATCTTTTACCCTTATGTTCAATTTTTGGAACTCCTCAATGTGCTCCATTATTGAACCCTTTTGTTTGAGACTTATCAATTAACTAAAAAAAGTGTTGCTTTTTGTATCCTCATAATGTGCTATCAATTCTTTCGTAAAAATTGCCCAAGCGATAAATTGTTTATGAGAGAAAAGCCATTGATACCATATAAACTGATTTGGTTCCAAATATAAAGTTGCAATACGTATCTTTTGTGTGTTTTGCACATTATTGAGATCGAAAAATTTCTCCATCTGTAATATCCATGTTGCGAGATCCTTTCCATCAAACTTACTCATATCAATTTTTGGAATATGGTGGGTCTTCGATCCAACATTAGATTCTATGGAATCATGATTAACATTTCTTTTGTTGTCATCATGAGTTTCCTTTACTACCCTTTCACCATTAGTCACCATTTCTTGTAGCAACTTATTCATATTTATCTTCAATTCGTCCATGTTTGTCTTCAAATCTATCTTCAAATCATCCATCTTAGCTTCTACGCCTTCTTTTAAACCATCCATCTTAGCTTCTACATCTTTCTTTAAACCATCCATCTTAGATTCTGTTCCTTTTTGTGCAAGTGAATTGTTGCACTTGGTCTCGTAATTTTGATATATCATGTTGCATTTCTTCCTCTTCTTCATGGGTCATGCTAGAGATTTCAGGTTGCCTACTAGGTGTTTAAATTTGCTTTCCTCGGGGCATCAATTACGAATAATAATGCTTTACTATGCCCTTTTAATTCTTTCAAACTAATTTTTCAAACCAATCTTATGCAAAAAATTTAAAAAAACTACACACCTTTTTTCACTTTGTAGGAGCCTGATATTGAATCTGATGTATCTTTGTAATTGCACATCATCCAGTTCTGAAATTGTGATCTATGGTATCCCTTTGTGTCCTCTTTCCAATGCCACCAGTCTTATCCAAATTGGATTCTCCAAGGAAGAGTTATGCGAAATCTCCCACAGTAACCTGATTATAGACTAGTTCAATAGAGCGAAATTGTACGACATGCCACAAGTCACGGTTTCGACTTTTAGCTCTGAAAAATATATAGAAGAAACTACAGTCCATCTTCTTTCTGCACCTTCTTATGAAATTTCAATCCAATGCTTAGAGAAAAAGTTATGATGATTTTCCCCAAGTCACCTGTTTGGAATGTAATTCAGGAGTCCGCAAAAAGCCCAACTTCCTCAGATCATATCTCCGCAAATATAGCGCAAAAAGCTCTAAAATTTGGACCCGTGATTTAGCGCAATGTCTTCTCAAATGGGTTTTTTTTTCAACTTCTGAAACGTCGTAGAAAAAAGTTATAGCGAAAATGCCACGATGACCTATTTGGAGCAGCGAAACCCTAGAATCCAAAGCTCTGATACCAAATGTTATGTAACCAGCTCAAGAAAAAGATAGAAAAGATAGATCAACGCCTTAGAATTCATCCTCTTTGAGGGGGAAACCTCATTTACATTACATAAATGAACAATTCTTTGATGATTCAAATAACAAAACCTCCTTTCTATATATAGGAGTCTAAGGAGTCACAATATAACCCAACTGGCCTAACAATAATAATATAAAGCCACAAAAATAACAATAGAGGGATTCTATGGGGCACAGTAATAACAAAATGGGGACAATAGGGGCACAACAATATTAATAAGGGGTATAACTACAATAGTAATGGGGTAATCACTAGTATTATAGGGACCCAACAGTGTGGATGACCCGATCGCGTTTGCGAGTTGACGATTGTCCAAAGCAAAAAAGAACTACTCTACTACTGAGCACGAAGGGCTGGCAATGGTTTACATGCTCCAAAAATATTGGTACTATTTATTTGGAGGACATTTCAAGATGTATACTGACCATTCCACATTGAAATTCCTGATGAACAAGCTTGTGTTAGGGGGGCATATGCAGATGGATTTTACTATTTCAAGAATATGATTTTGAGGTCATAGTCAAGCCAGGACGCTTGAATGCAGGACCAGACCACTTGTTACGAATTGAGACGGGCAAGGAACCAACAAATTTGGAGGAAGGACTACCTGATGCACATCTCTTTGTAGTACAGGTCGCGGATGTACACTTCAAAGATATAATCCATTTTCTAACAACAAGAACTGCACTGAAGGAGTACTAAATCCAATAGAAGAAGGAACTGGTGGTGTGCATGGCAGATTTTTCTGTTGTCACGGGGCACCTCTACAAGATGGACAATGATGAGATATTGTGAAGATACGTACTTGAATTTGAACGAATCCAGATCCTTGCAGAAGAATATGGGGGCACTGCAGGAGGACACTATGTAGGATGCGCGACCGTGCAAAAGATTCTTCACGCATGGCTATGGTGGCCGACCCTGCACCAAGATTCGAAAGCACACTGTAAGGCCTATGACATATGTCAACGGATGGGAAAACCATCATGAAGGGACGAGATGCCACTAAATCCCCAAATGACACTATAGCCCTTTGAGAAGTGGGCAATCAATTTTTTGGGCCCAATCAAACCTCAGGGAAAAACAGGTGCGTGCTATATCATCACCGCAATGGAGTACTTGACACAGTGAGCGGAAGCACAACCAGTCAAAGACTGCACACCCACTGCGAATGAAATTTTTTTGTTAGAAAACTCATTTACACGATTTGGCTATCTGAAAATCTTAATGAGCGACCGTGGGACACATTTCTTGAATGAAACCATCAGCACGCTCATAGAAGAGTTCCAGGTCTATCACTAGAAAAGTACATCGTACCACCCATAGGTGAATGGAATAGTAGAAGCATTCAATAAAATACTAGAGACTTCACTAACCAAAGTATGTAATGCACAACGCAACAAATGGGACCTGCACATACCCACAATGTTATAGGCATACAGGACAACATGCAAGAAATTGACGGAACAGACACCATTCTAGTTGGTCTATGGTATGGAAGCAGTCATGCCGATGGAATACTTCGTACCTAGTCTGTGAATAGCAACACTCACAGGCATGATAGACCGTGAAGCTCTGGAAGAAAGGCTCGCGGAATTAGAAGAACTAGAGGAAGAACGATTTCTGGCTGGATTTCACCAGTAGGTACAAAATCAGTGTGAAAAAGCCTGGAACTACCACCATATCAAGTTGCACACCTTCAAGGTAAATGACTTAGTGCTATTATATGATAGAAAGTTTGAAAAATTTCAAGGTACTTGACACGGTGAGCAGAAGCACAACTGGTCAAAGACTGCATAGCCGCTACGACTATGAAGTTTTTGTTAGAAAATGTATTAACATGATTTGGCTATCCAAAAATATTAATGAGTGACCGTGGAACAAATTTCTTGTATGAAACCATCAACGCATTCAGAGAAGAGTTCCAAGTCTATCACTAGAAAAGTACATCGTACCACCCACAGGTGAATGGAACAGTAGAAGCATTCAATAAAATACTGGAGACTACACTGACCAAAGTATGTAACATGCAACGCAACGAATGGGACCTGCACATACCCACTGTGTTATGGGCGTACAGGACAACATGCAAGAAATTGACGAGACAAACACCATTCTGGTTGGTCTATGGTACGAAAGTAGTCATGCCGATGGAATACATCGTACCTAGTCTGCAAATAGCAGTGCTCACAGGCATGACTGACCCTAAAGCTCTAGAAGAATGGCTTGTGCAATTAGAAGAACTTGAGGAAGAACGATTTCTGGCTGGATTTCACCAGCAGGTACAAAAACAATGTGAAAAATCCTGGAATGACCACCATATCAAGTTGTGCACCTTCAAGGTAAATGACTTAGTGCTACTGTATGATAGCAAGTTTGAAAAATTTCCAGGAAAGTTAAGAATTCACTAGTTGGGACCATATGTGGTAAAAGAAGTCATAGATGGAGGCACAGTCTAGTTGGTCAAACTTAATGGAGAACCCTTCCGAGGAAAAGTAAACGGTAGTCACTTGAATACCTACACGAGTGGGCTGGCTATCTGACTATCCGACCGAAGCATAGTCTTCGCGACTCAAGGAGATAAACAAGGGCATGGGACTATAAACATGCGCAGCAGATGCCAATACAGTTGTAAGGGAATAATTCAAATGTGGCAAGCTTAGAAGATTAGATGTCACAGGTTCAACCAGCAGCAGAACAGTGTGCTACGAACCTCCGTGCAACACACGCACAGTTGTAAGGGCTCCATGCCAAGATCACTGCACTAGTAGAGTGACTCGGGACAAGTCACGATGAATGTGTTGGGGGCCTATTGGGCATGGGATCCCCCATAGCATGTTTTTGGGGCTCAAAACCCAAGTTTTGGTCAATTGGATTGTAAGACTCCGCGAATTGTGGGCGCTGAATGCAAAGTCTAGGATGAGTCATAGGGTTGTCCGCCCTAGAATATTGTAATCTAATGTAAAGTTGTGTCGACCTACCCATGGTCCGTGGACCATGGGATTGTATAAATAGAGTGAGGCTCTAAGTTGTAACAAAATTCGATGATAGATAGAATAGCGAAGGGCATGGTTCAATATTAGAGTTGGATCTGAAGTACACTGGGTCATAGTAGTAGGAAGAGGCTCTGTAGCTAAGTGCGTAGAGGCCTAGAAGAGTCCCCAACTGAGTGCGTAGACCCCTGTAGTTGAGTGCGTAGGGTGGAGTCGGGTTTGTAATTAAGATTGAAAGTTAATAAAGAGAAGTTCATTCTGTGCATCTATTCTTGGATTAGTCTTTTGATGTTATGCATGACTTTTACTCAGTTTAATTGCTGCACACAATTGGTAAATACTTGTATGAATGCTTAGATATGAAAATAATCTAAGTAATCAGCTAACATATCTTAATTAAGAAAGACTTGGGTAAATAACATGGGTCGCGCTACAGCTAGAATCATGTGAAGACAGTATTGTAGGGCGCAGGGTGCCCGCAAGTGCGCGTAACATAGTAAGTGCGAAAGTTGGACCACGTACCAATCACCTCATATCAGACATCCCTAGGGTGAGGAAACCTGGTTCTAGCACCCTTCCATACTACTTCGAGTGAGACTTCAATCCACGCTCCGCGGACTGTTGCCAAAAGGGCCAGTAGTACCAGGATTTTCTTGGCTAAATCACTTCTAAACCTGGGTTAGGCCCCACTAAGCCAACAATCACCCTCACTAGGCTTTTTATCATTTTTCATTGAAATTCCCCTAGTTACATTGAGCGAATCTAGCCATCTCTTATTTTGGATATTGACTCCTGAGTGCTCCTAGACTTTCTAACACCCCATTCCACTCATCATACACCTTTCCCAAGCTTCCCAACACCTCTAACACCTCACAATTATCTCTCAGTTGTATCCTATAGGTTTCCTGTAATTCCTACAAGATCATCCTATAGGTTTCTAGTACATCCTGTAGGTTTTCCTGAAACGGCCTGTTTTGAGGCCGAATTGATGGGAAACCTCTAGGAAGTCACACAAAGCCTCCTAAGACCCTTCCACACCATCCAACCACTCCATAAACCTTTTAGCCATCCTCCATCACCTTTCATTCACCTGTCACATCCACAAGAACAATTAATTTGCATACTTGATTTTGCCTAGAAAAGCAAAAAAAAAGTGAAAACAAATTTGGTTTAGTTTTTTTGCTTACACACTAGTATGGTTTGATGCTATTTACTTCTACAGCTTAGATAGTAGCATTTGCTTAGTGTTGATTTAGAAATTCTGCTTAGCATAGTTGTTTAAATAGTTAATTAAGATATGGTGTGATTTAGCGTTACATGTTGTTTTCTTCATTACTGCAGTAGAGTAGCTCTCTTAGAGTAGATTTTCTCTTCTTCCATCCAAGAATCAAGCTTCTTCTGACTCTATAAAAGTCTATCTTGGAACCCCTGGGGTCTCTTGCCGGATGAACAGTGACAATAGGCATGATCTTCACTTGTGCATACAACACTGTCACCTCCAAGTTTGTAAGAACCTCAAGTTGATAAGTAAAGCTGGTAGCCCAGGAGTTGCAGCATCCTTGCTGTAATACTGGTGCTCATCACTTTTTGGCATCATTGTTGGGGACATGCCTGAGTAGAATGTGATTATTGCTTTCTTTTCTTCTACTTCTTGTCTTCAAAATTCTGTTGTTAGTTCATTTATGCAAAAGTAATCTAGTTTCTTCCTTTCTTTCATTGTCTGATATCTACTTTCCTTTCTATTTTGCAAGTAGGATTTCAATTCAACAAGTAGCTTTTT
This sequence comes from Pinus taeda, assembly GCA_000404065.3. NCBI lineage: Eukaryota > Viridiplantae > Streptophyta > Pinopsida > Pinales > Pinaceae > Pinus > Pinus taeda. Next base: position 84,629 of record APFE030863056.1, on the reverse strand, counting down.
CATTCTGTAAGTGATTTTCATTCAATCAACAATTTTATTTCTGCAAGTACTTTCCAGTTTTAAAAAAAAAATACAAAACCAACCCAAAAACATTTCCTTTCATGCCTCATCGGAATAGGGACAACCTAGGGAAATTTTTGCCAAATACCCCCACCGCATCCAATAGCAAACCTTCTCTCTTCTTTGGTGGCTGTGAACTAGAGGAACACTTAGGTGAGAAACCTAACATATTTGAAGAACCTATAAAGGAAGAAGAAGAAAAGGAACCCATTCCTACTGAACTAATGGTTGAAAACCGAAATGACAGATGGAATAGAGAGAGAGTTGAGGGTGCCTTCCCCATCAAGGAAACCAATGGGGACACTAAGATGAAAAACATAAGCCTCTCTTCCCGACCACATTTCCATGGCCTGACCACAGAGGACCTTGACACTTTCCTATTTAATTTTGTTGTTATATGTCAAACCTATGACTATACAGATGATGAGAAAAAAGTTAAAATTATTTCCATCTACCCTCAAGGATGCAACATTGCGCTAGTTCAAGGGCTTACCTGGAGATAGCATCACAACTTGGGCTCAGATGTAGTAGGCATTTAACAAAAAATATCGGGACTACTATAGGTCAAAGGATACTAAAGAAGAAATTTTCAGGATGACCATAGGGCAAGATGAATCCTTAGAAGACTACGAAGAAAGATTCCAGCTCAGTTACAAAAGGGCCAGGTGCACACTTGACCCTGAGTCACTAAAGCTGGTCTTGCTCAAGGGAGTAGAAGAACTTCTGGATACCTTACATTTGTTAGGAGGAGGAGGTATCTACGAATTACCCTATGAGGATATCAAGGCTATCTTTAGAAGCCATTCTAGGGCAGCCAGGAAAAATGGTAGGGGTAGTAACCTATGGCTAGTACATCATCTTCTAAATCATCCATCAAGGGTGAACTTGGAAATATGCTAGAAGATTTCAAAAGTGAGATGCTGCAAACCCTTGCCTGGCAAATTGACACCATGAAGATTAAAAGGAAGCAAGAGGAAGCAGAGGGACCCTTGGCCATCTTTTGTCCTAGATGCACCAGGAGGCATCCTAGGAACAAATTTCCTTTAAATTGTATTGAAATTTGTTCGGTCTATGAAGAAAACCACTCCATAGATAAGTGCCCTTATTTACCCAAACTCAAAGTTGTATATCAAGGAGCTGAAGGGGTCACTAAGAAGCTTTTCTACATTAACCAAAGGAGACCTCTTGGGCCTAGACCATACCAGCAGTGCATGCAAGGTTCAGACCATGAATATTACAACCCCAACCAAACCACAGTTATACCTTCTTGGGGACCCCTTGCTCATCCTTCCTGGTCTACACCCCCTCCTTGCTCCTATGCATCTCAGTATCATTCCCAGCCAGCCAGTCAGTCATTTCAACCTTACGCTCTGCCACAATCTCAGTGGAATACACCACTCCAAAGGTGGAGGTCCCAATACAGCAATTCCCCAGCTCTATTGCCTCCACCACCTTCCCAACCACAACTCCTACACTCTGCTCCACCCAAGCCACCCCATATGCCTCACCAGCCAAATTCGAACCCGAACAATAGGCAGGCTTAGCAAGTATTGTTATACAACAAATTGACCTCCTCATCAACTCAGAGGGGAAGGACATGATAGCTGAAGCAAAGACCAAGATTACATGCCTTGTTTCCACACTAATGATGGCTATGCACTAACAACCTGCTTTATAAAGCTTCTCTGCAAGCCTGAGGGTGTGCTAGTGACCCAACTAACTCAAGTTACTAGTTCAGAAACAACGTTAGTAGATCCTAGTGAAGTTCTAAGGGTCAAAGGAACGAATTGACTCATAAATATCTAGATATTTTTTCCTATATTTACTCAAGAAAAGCAAGGAAAAATCAGATTCGACCTATTTGGAGGATTTCTAATCCTAACGAAGGAGTCAAATGGGAAAGAGTTGAAAAGCATGGCAACTTCATTGCTTTTGCCCTAGGGAACTCAAGGAGGAACTTGGAAACCCTAACTCAATTGCTACATATGCAAAGCTAGGGCTATGGTGAAAGGGGTCAGAACATTTGAAAGGATAGCATACTTGATTGTTGAGCATTGTCTCAAATCTTAAGAAGTTGGTAAGAAGGGAGAGAGAGAGAGAAGTTGGAGGGGTAAGGGAAGGCTAATACAAAAGATGGTTGTAATCACTCTTCCAACATTAATATAGAACTGCAGTTGTATTGTCTACTTCGTGGTGTTGGTGTTAGGGCCTAGATCTACCTCAGGCAAAAGGAAGACAGGTCTATGGTAACATCAAACCACACTTAATCTAGTAGCTATCCCTACCAAGTCAAGATAGGTCTCTCTCCTTGTCAATCTAAGTTGAGATGACTGAAATAAGAATAGATTTTAGGCTAGGTATATTAGCTATACGGTTTTTTTGTTTGATTTTGAAGGTTTGGTTGCTGGATCAAATGGAGCAAGTAGCTTAGGTCTAGGAAATCAACTCAGGGATACAGTCATGTTCTGTGGGGCGAGGTAGACAAGGGTTTATGTACTAGAAATGGATTACGATGGTAGATTAAGACAACTGAGGAGTTGAGAAGCGCATAAAGAAACTATGAATCATCTTCAAACAGTCGAAAACATCGAAAATCAAATGCATTCCCAAGACAAAGCACAACAATGTATTTTGTCCATTCACCTTGATTCGTTTATTCTTAAAAGAGAAAGATGGATTTGGATACATATAAAACATAAGAAAAACTCATTACAAAGAAGAAACAATACATAAACTCACTTTCACAAGAATCCCTCAAAAATAGCTATGTAACCTAGCTTTATTCCTTGTCAAACTGCTGATACAAATGTTCAATGAGTGCCACCACTTCCACCAAAGCCCAACCTTTTAAAATGACTAAGAGAAATATAATATAGGCATCAAACAACTTATTCTAGTCATCATGGGTCGAATCCATGAGTTAAGGAGCTGTTTCAACAACATCTAAACTAGGAACAAGAAAATAGGCAGTGGAACAGCTTGCCTCTAAAACTAAGGAAACTGATACATTCAGTTCAAAACCCCTTTTGATTTGATGTATCTACCCCATCAAGTGTTTCCATCAATATTTACATCATATTACATCATTTACCATGCAAAATTTGCCAATAAAAGAAGAAGAAGTCAACTTCTGAAGGAACTAGGCAAAATTTGACTTTTAGGCAAAATTGACAAAAAATTTCCTGATGTGCAGCGCCGCTTCAAGGCTACTTTTGGAGGCCTTCCATTAATCCAAATCAGGATCAAGATAGCTTTTTGGAAAGCCCAACTTGTCTAGTTTCTGGAACACTTTGAATTTTCTGATTTGGAGGTCATTTGCCCCCTCAAAGGTGGATTATCCCAACACTGGTTCCTGTGTGTCCAAAAAGTGGCAGAGAGGGCATTTTTTTAGTGCTTTTTGCCCTTTTGGTGGCCAAGATCTTCTCCAAAATTGATGAAACTTTCTGGGTTTACTTATTTTTTGATGTTGAATCCAAATCTACAAGCTGTTTTTCAAGAGGATGCACCAATTCAATGTGTAACACCGGTGGCACTACACATCCACTGGAATCTCCTGTGTTGCCTAATTCAAAAAAATCAAAATTTACAAAACTTCTCCAAAATCTACCCAGTTTTGGCTCAAATTTACTTCATTGGTTACTTTGTTGGACAAGTGTAACATCAGCCAAGATCTCAATTTTGTCACCCCTCTTTTTGCTTCTTAAGGCCCTCCTTAATCTTGCCTTAGGGTGCTTAATCCTTATGTTGCATATCCTATTCCAGGTCAAATAATGGTGGGCCATATGCCTTAGCATCTTATTGTCTCTATTTTCTTTCTTTAGAAGCACCTCAAGGTGAGTGTTAACTCTTTCAAGCCATATTTCTCTATCATGCTCCACTTCTTTTTCAATAGGAGTCAAGGGAACTGGATGCTTTTTGTTGCTTTGCCTTTGAATTTTTAGCATCTCTAACTCCATTTGGCTTTGTTTACCCTCTAGCTGCTTATTCTCCTGCTCTAGGTAATTGATAATATATCTATCTCTAGCCAACTTATCATTTGACATGTGAATATGAGCCTCTTTCTCTTTCAAAAGCATGCTTTGGTCTAATGATGGGCTTTCAAGATCAATTACTTGAGTGTGATGAGGTGGCACATCATCATCATTCTCCTCAAGCTAAAATTCCCTCTCAACATCATCATCAAGCTTTTCTCATGGGACCTTTCCTTTCCCTTTTTCTACCTCGTGCTCCTCAAGCTGAAACTCCCTCTCAACATCATCATCTCTTGGGACCTTTCCTTTCCCTTTGTCTACCTGCTGCAAATTCCTTTCCCTAGGGCTGTCACTTAGGGTGTCCTCCTCAAAATCAGGGTCATTGTCTCTTTCCATGCTTGTCTCTATGGGATGATGTGGTGATGATATGGTGAATGGTGGACAATAGATGGGGGAAAAAGATGAGAATGAAGAGATTTTGAAAGGAACAATAGTGATGAGGTGAGGTAGGGGAGTGAGAGGGATGGATAGAGGACCTAGGGTTTTGATGTACGAGCTTAGGGTTTCATAAAGGGATTAGTTTCTTAGTGAAAATAGGGAAAGGGAAAATAGGTTAGGGAAAATGTGATCAAGGGGTAGATTTAGGGAAAATGATAATGGGAAAATTAAGATAAGTGACAAGAGCTATAAATGGTGAGAAATTTGGTAGGAGACAACTAGGGTTTTGAGTTTTAATATGTTAAAACCACAATTATAGCATAAAAACCCTATGTGAGATCAAAAGTGAGGTTACTTACTTGATTGGAAGAGAAATGTAGAAATGATGGTGATTAGAGGCGAAGTTTGAGGGTCTTGAAGTGTTATTGGCCAATGCGTAGCACCTGCTCACCAATGTGTAGTGCCTCTCTAATGCGCAGCACCAGTGTAAACTAACACAGGAGAAAACTGTCTGATGCGCAACGCCCCTCTGATGCACAGTGCCAAGCTCCCAATGCGCAGTTCCATTTTTCAGACCCGTTTTGGAGGCCTTTACTATGTCCAAATTGGGCGTATGATAGCTTATTGGAAAGCTTGTCGAGTCGACTTTCCAAAACATCTTGAAGTTTTCAATTTGGAGCTCATTTTCCCTGTCAAAAGTTAAATCTCCCAAGACTGGTCAAAATATGCAGAATGAGACTGTCTGAATGCAGAGTGTTGTTGCAGTCAACCTTTGAAGGTCTTCCTAAACTCCAAATTGAGCTAATGATACCTCATTGCAAAGATATTTGTGTCTAATTATCATTTGACTCATCAAGAAAGTAATTTGGGAATTCCATCTAGGATAAAAATTGATTTTACCAAGGTCACTCTAGAGATGCAGCGACTCTGCTCAGGTAATGATATTTTTGACATTTCTCCCAAACCATGAAACCTGTGTAAAAACTGAAAATGGTTTTTCTTCTTGGGTCAATGATGGACAAAAACCTCTCTCTTTTTTGTCAAATTCATCTTTTCTTGCTCAGAAACATAGTTTGAAGAAATCCTATCCCGATATGTGGAACAGGGGATTTGTGGAAATCAAGGGAAACGAAGGGGATAAGGGGCTTCTAAGTTCTTGAGAAAAATTTTAGAAGTAGGGAGGGATGTTAGGAAGTAGGGGAAAGTGGAATTTCAAAGATTGAGTGAGGGGAAGGGGTCCAAAAGGGTAAAAAACATGCGTAACCTAGAAAATTGTCAAATTGTAGCAATAAACTAGGGCTTGTGGGAAAATGACGAATTTAAGGGATATGAGTGATGGGAATTGTTTAGGAAGGTATATTAGGGATAGGGGAAGGTGTATGAACATCAAGACACAAGTTTTGTTGACCATTTGGCCATCCAATAAAAATTACCTTCAAAACCCTAGGATAGGGAAATGGGCCTTACCCAAGTACAACTAAAGCACGAACAAGGTGTAAAATGACCCATTGGAACCTAAAATGATGATGAAAAATCTTTGAATGATGGTACACTAAGCTGAATGGTGACATGGACCAATACTTGGAAGACTTTGGAAGGAGTGAAAACAACCCTAGACCTAATACCTAGTGACCAAATTTTACTTAAAGAGTCACTGAAATGACAAAATTTGACTTTGACACCCTGAGACCACTTTGTAAGAGCATATTTGATCACTGATGGAAGGCTTCAAAGGCTGACACTAACAGTTGGTACTATCATTCATTCATTTGTTTGTCCAATACCTTGTAGCATGAGTAGCTTAGTTATATGTAACTAGATGTTCTTTTATATATTCATGTATTAGTTATCAGAGTTATATGTTGTCATTACGCTTGCCTCTTCTATGTGCAGGACTTGATATGGAGCTGGCTCGGAGGACTTCCACTTAGCTGCATTGTGCTCTCCAACAAATATACATGAAGGCTCAAGGTAATCCTCCTGTTTTGCTTTGATAGTCAGTTAATGTTTATGAACATGCATGTAACTTTGTGACGGTTGCAGATATTCTTACAGTCTGCGGAAGGTCCTGGGAACACCTTTGAGGATATCTTCATTCTCCATTCATTTTGCATCTTATCCTATAGTAGAATTGGTGACTCCGCTGGGGACTATACTTCTAGTTCCCGGTTTACCCGGACGGATCTCAATTCTCTCCTCCTTCTAGGACCTCCCTATACTTCTGCACTTCCTTTATGACCCACCAAATGTCTTGCTGCATCTTGCCTACATGTATTCATCACTAAATCTGATCTAGAAAGCCCTATTTTTTAATGTTTTCCGACACTAACGTAGGTTAGCAGACTACACAGAGCTTTATAAAGCACTGTGTCTGCTTACAGGGAGCGTTAGTGGACCTATTAACTCTTTATGGCCACTATCATAGAGTGTTAGTCTCCTGATAACTTGATTTCCAATAGTGTTTGTAAGCCAAAAGGGATAGGAAGCCTTATTATGGACTAAAAGAAGATCTTTTACTGCATTTTGCTAGCAAAATAGGTGTCCTAAAAGTTTTTTTTAGGAAAAAAGTTTTGTTTTTCTTTCTTAAAAGCATTTTTTATGAAAGAAAGATCCACATTTTTTTTATTCATTCTTCTATTTAGTTGGTTAAAAGCTACTCTATTTTGGTTTCAAGTAGTTGTTAAGAAACATTGGAAAGAAGTCCTTTGGTTATGCATGTGTTAAATGACTAGGATGCATGGAAACAAGATGAATATGTGAAAGACTCTCACCTATAGAATTGATCCGAATTTAAATAGGAACGCAACAAATTACAGAGATAACCATAAACACAGATATGCAGTGGAAATAATACTTCATTTCGTTAATGGAAAATATTGAATATGCTTACAATCAGAAATGGAAATAAACCAGATAGGGTGATGGTAGCTTATCTCTGAGAAGAGATGTGGCGGCTACATGCCTCTGAACTATGTTACAATGAGGCTCGAAGGCCTATTTATTGTTGAGAAACAATGGAAAACCCTTAACATCCCAAAACCTAACCCTAGAAGATGAAACGCCAAATTGTGGGCCCTGTTTGGGTAAATTGGTACATCAATTTCCCGGGGTCATAACTTTGGCATACGATCTTCGTTTGATGCGTACAATAGTTCGTTAGAAAGATCTACCCGAGCACTAAAACTTTTGGAAGGGAAACATCGGTCCATGGACCCATGTTGCTCCCAGATTTCCCAAAAAACATCATTTAGGGCCTCAAAACAACTTCGGAAGTTCATGACCTAAAAAACTGCTAAAAATAGTAAATTGTGCTACAATTACGAAAACTAAAAAAAACTGAAATAGACAATTGTGGGGGTCCAAATGGGATAGGTGGGTGGCCATGAACATCCACCTGGATCATTCCTTCCCCCTTAGGAAGCAATGGTCCCCATTGCGTTAGTTCCTCCTTCTGTTGAACTGGGTCCCTGGTGAGCCACTTGCTCTGGTGAAGGAGTTGGATATTCTGCTGGCGAGTGTGCTTGATCTATGTGTCCATGATCCGATCAGCTATAGCTTGTTCCATGCAATCTGGATTTAACTCTGTGGGTGTGAGCTATTCTGCAATGTCATATGTGTCTAGTAATGGTGGAAAGTATGGTCGAAGGCGGTCCACATTGAACATTGGGTGCAGGCCAAGGAACGGGGGAATGCTGAGCTCAAATGCATTATCTCCCATAGCCTTGGTAATGGTGTAAGGACCATATCAGAATGGTCTGAGTTTCTGATAGGCTTCGGTAAGGCGTTCCTTTTGCAAATGCAACCAGACTTTGTTGCCTACTTGAAACTTGTGTGGCACCCGACGTTGATCATGTCGCTTCTTGTACTTGGTATTTGATTTCTCCAGAATGTCATGGACCTGTTGGTGAATATGTTGGATGTGCTCAATGAAGCTGTTTGCCTTATCTGTTTCGGACTGGACATGTGCCGAATCTACGTGAGTAGCTATAAATGGCATGGCCACATCAATGGGACAAAGTGGCTAGAATCCCAAGCCCACCTGAAAAGGGTTGTGGCCAGTCGAGCTGTGGATAGCCCAGTTGTAGCTATGCTAAACATAGGGGAGGCTCTCATCCCATGTGCATGGCTACTTTGAGTTGTACATGCGCAGAATGTGTACGATCATCCTGTTGACAACCTCTTTCTGGCCATCAGTTTGAGGATGGAAGGTTGTGGACTTAGTGAGTTTGGTGTTGAGCATCGACCAGAGACTAGACCAAAATGTACTGAGAAACCTACTATCCCGATCTGAGATGATAGACTGTGGGATCCCAAAGTGTACCCACACCTGTTCAAAGAAGAGTTTACCAGTGGCTTCTGCTATGATATTCTTCTTGCAGGTAGCCATAATGGCCATCTTCGAGAACTTGTCGACAACCACAAAAACACAGTCGTTTCCATGCTTAGTGGAAGGAAGGCTTGACATGTAATCCATGGAGATGGATTCCCAAGGTCGACTAGGGGTAGGCAGCGAGGCATAAAGGCCTTGCTTCTTGATGGTCAGTTTGGCAATGGTGCAGGCAGTGCATGATCTGATGTACTTCCCGACATCTTGTTGAAGATTCAGCCAATAGAAATACTTCTGAAGTACTGCCACTATTTTCTCGACCCTGAAATAACCAACAGACTTAACATTCCAAAACCTAACCCTAGAAGATGAAATGCCAAATTGTGGGCCATGTTTGGGTAAATTGGTACATCAATTTCCTGGGGTCGTAAGTTTTTCATATCATCTTTGTTTAACGTTTACAAAAGCTCGTTAGAAAGATCTATCCGAGCACTACAACTTTAGGAAGGGCAACATTGATCCATGGACCCATGTTGCCCCAAGATTTCCAAAAAAACGTCATTTAGGGCCTCAAAATGGCTCTGGAAGTTTAGGACCCGAAAAACTGCTAAAAATACTAAATTGTGCTACAATTTAGGAAATCAAAAAACTGAAAGAGACAGTTGTGGGGGTCCAAATGGGATAGGTGGGTGGCCACCAACATCCACCTGGATCATTCCTCCCCCCTTAGGAAGCAATGGTCCCCATTGCATTGAGTTTCTCCCTGAGATGAGGAAGCTTCTGCTAAGCTGGGTCTCTGGCGAGCTGTTCTGCAATCTCTGATGTGTCCAGAAATGGTGGGAAGCATGGTTGACAACAATTCACATTGAACACTCGGTGCAAGCGAAGGAATGGAGGAATGATGTGCTTCAAAGCATTTTTGTCTGTAGCCTTGGTACTGGTGTAAGGACCATGTCGGATTGGTCTAAGTTTCTAATGGGTTCTGGTAAGGCGTTCTCTCTGCAAATGTAACCAAACTTTGTCTCCTGCCTAAAACTTGTGTGGTAACCCTGTGGGTGAGGAGAAGTTGTCCCTGTATTCTGTCATGACCATATCCCTTTGTTGTTGCTACTGCATGGAGGAACCCTTTGCGGGGGTCATGGATTTAGCAATGATCTTCCCCTTACTTTGGAAGTGAACCAGAAAGAAAATTAATTTCCTAGTTTGGGAGATGAGCTTGTTGCCTTTCTTGGCAGTGATCAAAGAGGTGGCGGTAGGTGGGGCTACCTCTGGTATCCTGTATAATGAATTATCCAAAGAAATAATGACAGTGTGAGGCCTTGACTCATACTCAACATGTCGCCTCCACAAGTATGGTTGGCTTAATAGTACATCGTAAACATCTAGAGGTGTTACATCACATAATACCTCGTCTGTGAAGGGCTTGATGCTGTAGGGAAGGTGGCACTTTTGGCGAACTTTGAGATCTCATCCATCGTGAAGCCACCTGATACTGTATGACTGCGGGTGTGGTGTAGTCAGTAGGCTCAACCACTTCATGACCTCTTCTGAAATGAGGTTCTTTTGGTTGCCACTGTTGACAATGAATTGTAGCAGCGAACCCTTCAACCACATCTGTGAGTGGAAAAGATGTTCCCCCTCCTCTGGATCTTCAAGCTCATTTTTCTCGATCTTTGCGGTGGCAACAGTGGTGCTGGGATCCACATTAATAATCTACTTCCCTTTGCCATTCCCCTTGTCAGGTTCTAGCTCAGGGTCAGAACATGCATCTGATTCAGAAGCCTTCAACTCGGCCACCAATGACTGCTTGGTCCGACACTCACTTGTGTTGTGAGTGGGGCTCTTGTGGAACTCACACCACTTTCCTGTGTCCTTATTTAACTTTGTGGTGTTGTTCTTTTCTTGTGGCTTCGACAGGTTGTCTTGGGCCACCCCGCCTTGGCTTTGTCCTTTGGTCTTCGGATTTGCAAATCCAAAGTCTCGCTTCTTCTGTTTGAACTTTTGCTCAATTTTGACGGCGTATTGGTACGCAGTGCTGAGTGAGGAGATGTTCAGGAGCTCCATCTCTTCCTAGATGTATCTGTGTAGGTAACCACGGTATTTGAGTACCAAATGCAAATCAGAATCTTTGATACCCAACTGTGTGTGAAGGGTATGAAAAATGTTGGTGAACTCTGGCACATCTTGGTCCCTTCCTTGTCGCAGCATGGTCCACTTTATGTATTTGTCCTCGTAGCTTTTGACAGGGTAGTACTGCTCCTTGATGGCATCCCAGAATGAATCCCAAGTGAGTGCAGTTAAAAATAGTGAGCCTGTACTTTCATCCTTCTACTCACAGTAGGTTTCCCACCAATCCTTAACGTGGGGGGCTGCTTTGAGAAGAGCGAAAACAATCTTTTCCTGACTCGAAAATTCATGAATAGAAAAATATCCTTCTAGCATATTTAACCATTTATCTATGGCATTTGCGTCTATCTGACCCTCGAAGATGGGGATTTAAAAATTAACTTGTATCTTAAATGGTGTGGCAGTTCTAGAGTAGCTGTTGGAAGCCGATGCATCACCTCTTGGTAGCCACTGAAGGATCTGCGCAAAGCTATCCATCATCGTGTTCCTTTGCCACTCAAGGGCTTCTTCGAGGAAGATTTTTATAGGATCTCCTACCCCCTCATTTTTATTTTCATCTGCCATGGGAGGCCGTCAGGATTTGCAAGGCTGTTCTTGCAAAGGTTCGACCAGTTCAAGCCCTAACTCCTTATATCCTGACCTCGTTGGGGACATGCAAAGAAAAACAGAGAAAAAGCATACTACTCTGATACCACTAATCTGGATTTAAATAGGAATGCAACAAATGACAGAGATAACCATAAACACAGATATGCAACTGAAATAATACTTCATTTCATTAATGGAAAATATTGAAATATGCTTACAACCAAAAATGGAAATAAACCAGCTAGGGCGATGGTAGTTTATCTCTGAGAAGAGATGTGGCAGCTACATGCCTCTAAACTGTATTAAAGTGAGGCTCAAAGGCCTATTTATTGTTGAGAAACAATGGAAAACCCTTAACATCCCAAAACCTAACCCTAGAAGATGAAACACCAAATTGTGGGCCCTGTTTGGGTAAATTGGTACATCAATTTCTCGGGGTTGTAACTTTGGCATACGATCTCCGTTTGACGCGTAATAGCTCATTAGAAAGATCTACCTGAGCACTACAACTTTTGGAAGGGAAATATCAATACATGGACCCACGTTGCACCCAGATTTCCCAAAAAATGTCGCTTATGGCCTCAAAACGGATCCGGAAGTTCAGGACCTAAAAAACTGCTAAAAATAGTAAATTGTGCTATGATTACGGAAACTAAAAAAACTGAAAGAGACAATCATGGGGGTCCAAATGGGATAGGTGGGTGGCCACCAACATCCACCTAGATCAAGAATATAGCTTGTTTTCTTTGAATTGAAAAAATCTTAAAATCATTGTCTTGTGCATGATTTATTGAGTCAAAGTCTCATCACATTTCATACGTCAACTCCCCTATCGAAGACAATAAAAAAGTACACATAAAATTTACCTAAAATCAATCAGTAACTCTTTATTGAGCAAACAAAACTTAGTGCAGCCTAGGGTCTTGGGATAGGAAGAGTGAGTAAACTGCCCAAGATCGAAAACACAAACTGGTGTCAGTAAAAGAGAGAAAATTCCTACTGCACTCATACTACCGAGACCACTCTAGTAAAAGCGGAGAAAAATATGAGACAACATCGAACTGTAAGTGAAAAAAGCCTACCTTCACTTGCAACTCCTTTGGGTATTCTATGTATCAAGGGTCCTTTCGGGGATTTCGGAGATGAGTCGAGGACTCAGGTATCATGCCCACACAATGTACTGTCTGTGACTATGTCCCCCCGGTAATGTCTATGATTTGAGGTATCCTTAGTGGCCAAGCTTTTAGGGACTTACACAAGGTGACTGGGGCGCACTGCCCTGGTACCTAACACAAATGGACCTACTCTGTCTTCAGTTTTTGGGAGGGTGCTCATCTTCACGAGAGTACGTGGCCCCTCAATCTAAGGTTCAGGCGAAGCTCAAGAGTAACCGTAACAATACATTTGGCCAGCCCTCTCTGTTATTCACTGTGATACTGGGTTTCATCTCCGGTGATCAGTGCTTATCAAACAGGGTCATTTCCCTCTGTTTGCTGATTGATTAACTTAGAGTATTTTTTATATTTTTCAGGTACCCGAGTGTTATCATTTGAGACTTTAACAAATATAACGATAAAATTTATTGATAAAAATTAATGGTCACTGTCGCTGCATCTGGCCCTCATCGTCAATATAGATGATTTCTAGGACTGCCTCCACTCATTGTGTAAGATCCATCGAGTTCTAGTGAACTAGATTCCCATCTTCGGGGAATCAGTATCCCAGATCTCACATGGAATCTGTTTGGACAACCGACGATTCAAGTTTTCCGGAGGATTTCTTCACCGAAATATTTCTTCCTCACTTTAACCCTCCACTCACGAATCCTTTGGAACCAGTCTTGGCTCCCCTGGTACCTGTACTTCCTACTTTGGTAGTTGGAACATTTCCATCTATCCTGTCAACAACTAACGGGTCATGGGACTTTAGGGACACTTTTGGTCCTCCACAACTTCCCTAGTTGACAATCACCACAACACCATTGATGGTTAACCCCACTATCCCATTTGTCTCAGGTACGACCACTCACATGACGCCCTCTACAAGTGGAACCCAGCCAATGTCGGGTTCCACCCCTTTAGTGTCAAACTACATACCTTCGACAAGTGTCACATGCAACACTCCCTATAATGCTCAATATGGCACTATGGGCACCCTTCCCATCCACCAAAAATATGGTCGGCCACCATTGTACAGTTCAATCCCCCATATTCAAGTATCTGGGGGCATTCCCAATATGCACATGCCGGTAGCGAACGTAACAGTTCCCCCTCCATTCTTAGGCATGCATGGCCAGTCGCTAATTGACATGAGCATTCCTTATGTCAATCAAGGACAAATGGTTAGTTCTATGATAGGCGGGAATCCTCAAGGAGGTCCCAACCAATCCATGGGGGCACCCTACTCACAAAATCAAATGAGTCAAGGGGGCACTGCTTATCCTGGGGGCAATTCTATACCCCAGTATCAAAATCCCCATGGAAATCCACACTACAATGCCATACCTCAAGGAAACTACTATACCATGCAGCCCATGTATAATATTGGGACTCAAACGAGGGGAGATGTGCAAGGCTCCTCAAGTCATATGTCATCTTCGTGGTCCAAATCGGGGCCACCAAACTCTCTGTCATTCTGGGCAACGTTGGATATACTTGACTTGTACAAACTTACAAATGACCCCATCTACCACAACTTACTTTGGTCGCCGATCCCGCATAAGATACCAACGGACATCCCCAAGTTCGAAGGAAAGCAAGGGGAGGATCCAAGCACCCATATCACCACCTACCATCCTTGGTGTGTTTCAAAATCCATGGTGGATGATAGTGTCTGTTTACGTCTTTTTCCCCGCACCCTCACTGGCAACGCAGCTAAATGGTACATTGAGTTACTACGTGCATCCGTAAACACCTTTAACGCTTTAGCAATGGAATTCCTAAAGCACTTCCAGTGACCTATCCGCTATGAGACTGGGACAGAGCTTCTCACTTCATTATGTCAGGATACTGCCACCCACATCTCTAATCATATACCTGAATGGAGACATAGGCAGAGGTTAGTCAAAGCTACCCTCCCAGACTATCTCTTAGTGGACCGATTCTACAATTCCTTACTCCCACAAATCACTAAAGATGTTGCTTTAGGTGGTGTGGTCACAGAAGACCAATCCATACGTCGTGCCTAGCACTTAGATCTAATATATTCACAGTCTGGCACTCTTTATGACATAATCCCCAATGCCCCTCGTAAATCCAATGTTTCTGCTACTCAACACCCCAAAGTGCAGACTGATGGGATTGTCGGCACAACCTCTGGGGCTGCTGTAAAACAACTCAGTGGTCACATTGCCCAGATGTCAGTGGACCCCTCTCCCAAATCGACTACTCTTCCTGCCACCGCGATAAACTTTGTGCAGTCTATGCAAAAACCCGGTGGCAAGAACAACAAGAAGAAGAAAAAGATTGTTCCTTTTGAGGAGAAGTCAACAAAGCAGCCAAACCCAAAACAGAAGGTTGTTGTGCCTACTAACGATGAAATGGATAAACTCGCCAGATTTCCCTGCATAATCTGTGCTGAAGACCACATGACCTATCGTTGTCTACGTCTTCAAGAATGCAAAGAATACATTGCTAAAAAGGACACTGGTAGGACCCCCACTATCCTCAAAAATCCTTTTCCCACTCAACAACAGCAAAATCTTATTGTAAACCAACCCCAACCCCCGCAAGGGGGCAACGATGGTTTGCAACATCCTTCAGCTAGTGAAGGATCTTCTACCATTTACACCTTTGAAATGGTAGATCTACAAACACAAGCCAAATCTTATGGAGCTCCTGTCGCTTATGCAGAGGAACCTTCCTCAAGTCCAAACCCACCGCCACCCAACGATTTTCATATCGAAAGGCTGGTTGTGGACCTTGTAATTCACCCCCCTAAAGGGGCACTTCGACGCACAATGCACAATACATCTGCACGTGCCGCCCAAAACTACAGCATTGTAGAAGACTTGGTGCAAGCACCATCAACTATGTCGGTGCTTGAAGTATTACAAACATGCCCAACACAATGGAAAGCTTTGCTTTCAGCTATTGGTGGTATCGACCTACAATATTCCATGCTTGCAATTTTTGACATGGAAAAGTGTAAACCTCCCCTTTCTCACCAGCTTGCGTTCAAAGTGAAAATTACTTTGAAAGGTAAAAGTACACACATAACTTTTATTGACGAAGGTGCTTCTACCTGCATCATGTCAGCTTCATGCTAGCTCACCCTAGGTTCTCCAACCCTATCCCCACCGTCGAACTCCCTTAAAGCTTTCGATGGCCACACTTTCATCCCAATAGGTTACATAGCTAGCTACCCCATCACCTTGTATGGGAAAACGGTAATGGTGGACATAGAAGTGGTAGATAAAAAACTCAACTGTAATCTCTTGCTGGGTCACAGTTGGACATATGCCATGACGGCCATCGTATCTACTGTCTTTCGCATCATCCTATTTCCATTGGATGGAAAGGTAGTTATAGTAGATCAGCTACCTTTCTACACCCTTGATTACTCCCCGTTACCAAGCAGCTTCGTACCCCTAGTAGGTGGTGTACTTGACTCTTACGTCAGTCTCGACACCAGTCTATTGAAGGCTTCTTCCCTCATGGGTTGTTTCCCTCTTCAACTGCCCAAGGTTTCACAATCAGTCAACAAGCTTTCATCTATTCTTCATGAACAAACAGATCCATCGATCTTATTGGCTCCTTTAGACCTTGACACATACAGAGAACAAATGCCGCTATCACCAGTTGAATTGGCCTACCAAGCCATTCACTCTACATTCACATCTCCAGTTACGTTGGTTCTAGACAACGGTACCACTGCCCCTCCCAAAAACGTGTTGGGTTGTGTTATATTCTTTCCACATAGTTAACAGGGGGTTTGAGGGGTACCCGTAACCCCACTTTATGGGGTCCGGGGTAGTGCCCCAGAAAATTTTTTTTGGACCCTATATTAGGTTACGCGACCCACCTATGGTTTTCAGTCCATGGTTTTGGATGCGATGTTTTTCGGTCCATGGTATTGGATGCTTCGGCATGTATAAATATGTATTGTAACATTGAAAGGAACATAATGAAAAATCAAGCTAGTAATCTCGGTTTTGAGATCCAGTGGGAAATCTCTGTGTATATGTGTATTGTGTATTATGTGTTATGCTCTCACATTTTTATTTTTCCTGTGATTTAGAATTCGTATGCAGGTAATTTCTGTACGGGGTTAAAACCTACAAAACGCTCCTTCTTTCGATCTACTCAATCAAGTCCTACCTATGGACAAAGCTATTCAAGAAATCATGAGTTAAGAAGGGCGACCTTGGGAGGATTGGAACCATCATGTTTCAAAATCTGATTCGGACATGATGCCTCTTCAAATCTTATCCCCTAACATACCAAAAATTGTTTCCTCACCCTATATGACCATCCAAACTTGGGAGGCGAAAGGAAACATGGGTAATATTTAAAAAACATTGCTCATCGATATTTCTGTCAAGACAGGCACCATGGAAGACATTCAGATTGGAGTTGATTGAAATCCTGAGGAAATTGCAAGCTCCACCTTCCTATTTAAGGAATTTTGTGATGTATTTAGTGCGTCTCATAAGGAAATGCCCGACATCAATCCATCCATTGTCACACATGAGATCTAGTTTTACGACAATGAAAAACCCATCGAGTGTCAGATCCCTTCCCTGTAAAGAGCCATTGAATCCCTACCTGGCGCTACTGCTAAAGAAGAACACTTACTATAACTTGATCAATTGGACGAAAGCTAGCGAGATGCTGCATTGGTACTCAAGGCTCACAAGCGCTGAGTCAATTTCCAATACGACAAAAAGGTTAAGCTTCGTTCCGACCAAAAGGGAAACCTTGTTTTGCTCTATGATCAGAAACCTGATCTCTTGGGGGTAGGAAAACTTCAACCCTTATGGCTAGGTCCCTATATTGTCAATAAAGTCCTCTCACAAGGGGCATATGAACTGCAGGACTAGGAAGGAGTCCCGCTCATAGAGCATAGAAATAGACTCTATCTGAAAAAGTATTATGCCTAGTATTGCACTAGGCATATGCTTTGTAATTTTATCTATTCATAAGTTTTTCTTCCCTTTTTTGGTGTGATTGGATTGTTTTGATATTTATTGAAGTACTTGTCTCATACATTCTTCTTGCAATGCAGATGTTGTCGTTACCCTTAACATAAATAGGATACGCAGATTGTGCCAGTCATCACACACGGCACATTGCATCAACTACTTGGGTCATCTACACACCCGAGTTGGAACTATTTTTCTCTGGAGGAGTCTTTCTTAGTACCGCCACTGACAACATTGTCGAGTACATGTCCGTAATTTCACTTCTCACGGAGGCATCATTGAGGGAAATCTCCAATCTGGTGGTCAAGTTAGACTCCTAGCTAGTCGTTATGCAATTGACAAATCGTTATCACATTTGTAATCCAACCTTGTTACGTCATTATCTAAGGGTATGACTCTTGGAACGTCAATCTGAAATAATCACATATGAACACATTCCTCAAGAATTTAATGCGGTTGCTGATTCGTTAGCTAATTGGCATCTAACTCATTCTTTATAGAAGCATGCACGAAAAATAAAATCAACTGAGCTAAAAATTTTACAAAAACATTTAAAAATCATTTACACCATCAAAAAACCAAAATGTTTGTATATATATATAAATCAAAATCCAGTCTTTTACATCAAAATATTCCAAAACTTGGATGTTTTAAGTACAAAATGGCTACTAAGCCCAGCTACAAACATTAATTGGCTACGCCAAAACACCTGCTAAAAAGAGCCTATTGCTCTTGAAATGCTAAAACTACTCTAGCTATCCTCTGAAGAGGAACCAAAAAACGCTCAGGTACACAAACTGTGTGCCACTGCATATGAGCAGGAATCTCCCTCATAGGAAGGGGGGGGGACACCCATGGTCAAGCCCTCTAGGTTCCTTAGAACCTCACGAAAACTATCGGTATCACCCCCTCCAGCAGGTAGTTGGCCTCCTCGTCGCATATGGCGGGGTTCGCCTACAGTTCATAAAGGCGCCACATCTGTGTTAAGCATAAAAACTTCATGTCAGTACTTATTTCACCTATAAAAACATTACATAAACATTCAAAAGCTAAAAAATACTTAAAGTACTATAAGAAACCATTCTCACCTTGAGGGCCCTAGTTGGTCCCGAGCGATAGCATCAAGTTTGGGTCGCCGGTAAATTCCATGCCCTCATAAGCATAGTCATCAATTATCACAATTTGGCCAGGAAGCCACTGGAAGAAATCTTCATCAAAGAAATGTTGAATCGGTCCTCCTCCTGTGTGAGGATCGAGTGATGACCAACGACTCTGCCTTGGATCCCTCAGATCAAGGGGACCTAAGCTCATCCTTGGGTGCATAACAAGTACCCTCTCAAGGAAGAATGAAACTATGATAGTACCATACCCAAAACTATGTTGGGTACAAGTCTTTCATGCTATTAATTTTGCCTTCAACTAGTGAAGCACTGCTTCACACCAGTTGAACATCTGTGGTTGGACACAGTCAACTACAAGCAACAATTGGGCCTTTGTTGCAACGTGGGGACTCTTTGACCATAAAGTTGCCCTCATAGACCTGGACCTTATCCTCTCTATGGGGACTCTGTTGTTGACTAGTCCACTCTCAGGGATGCAGTAGGATTACACCAGCTCTAGGGTAGATCTTGGATCTGACCTACCACCAGTGAGGTTTGCATGTTCCCCATGGCACGACAAACTAGTTAAAAAGTATGTCATCATGGTCAATGACCAGCTCCTAATCTCCAATCTTGAACACTTGCTCATGTTCATCCCAGCACTGGATAATCCATCTCAATAAATCCTCCTACCCTTTCATCAGCTCCAACTTTGCATAGTTCAGTAAACCACAGTGGTGCAATGCAAGTATGCATGCTAGATCGTTTTGTGTCAACAATTCCTGGCTATCATGGGCCCGTTCTCTCCATAGGTGAGTCATTATGGCCTAAAACCTGCACAAAATAACCCTAAAAATAGTCAAAATGGGGCAAAATAGCTTCGGGAATCCTTGCATGAGGTTTTTAACTGCACCCTTCAGCTCTAATGCCCTCCCCTATGATACACAGGGAGGATTAACGCCCTCCATTAGCTCGTACAGAGTGTTTAACGCTCCCTACAGGCCATCTGGAGGGTGTTAGTGCACAAACATGGCTTTAGGGTACCTCAGATCTACAAAATTCCACCTCTAAAACTATCAAGAAAGCTAAGCAATGCATAGAGCAAGGTTTTAGCCTCTACCTGAGACTGACGGCACATTGAATGGTCGCCCAGATCTCCTGCAATGGTCTGTGGAAAATCTGCTCCTCTTTAGCTCCAAAATGCTCTCACAAATATCAAATAGTGAAAATGGTGAATGTGAAAGCTCAAAACATTTCCTTATATTTATAATTGGAGACATGATTTTTCGAAATCATTAAAGAGGAAGTAGTCCATTCTCCATGATTTTTTATCATGCATGAACCCATATGGTAGGAATTATTGCCTTTTTATACTTTTTCCTGCTTTTGATGAAAGCACCTTCAGGAATGAAAAGCAGTAAAAGTTGCATGCAATTCTCAAAAGAGCACTTTATGGGATATTTTCTTGCTCTCAAAAAAATGAAACATCTCTAAGTTTTTCATCGTTGGGCTCATTAAATATATACAACAATGGTCTACGCAACTCTTTTTCGCTCTTTTTCTAGCTCATTAAACTGAAAAAGACCATTAGAGCATTCTTTTTAGGTGCTTTTTTCTCACTCATTAAACTAAAAAATCACAAGTTTTGTCTTTAGGCTCGTTAAACATTTATAAAGATGCCCCAGGCATTCTTTTATGCACTTTTCTCGCTCGTTAAACTGAAAAATCCTGAGTTTTTGTCACCGGGCTCGTTAAAAATATATGGCAACAACCAGAGCACTTGCTTTTTTGGGACCATTTCTCACTCTTAAATCAAAAAATCCTCGAGTTTTTCCCCTCCTTTGGCTCGTTAAATCTACGAAGGAGGAATGAGAAAAAATTTTAACTCTTTTTCCTCGCTCACTAAACTGAAAAAGATATCTTGAGTTTTCTTCATTTGACTTGTTAAAATTTGATGAAGGTATTGAGTTTGTCGTTGCGTGACTCATTAAAAATTCACGACGAAAAACGAGTTTAGTCCCTCTCCTCGTACTTGTAACAAAATGAGGTAGATATCTATTGAGCAACGGTTTCTCTTTATCCGGATTCAATATATTAACTCATGGAAAAGTAACTGATCCAGGTATACTATTAACCTTTTGTCGCACCCGGTTAACAACTATGACAAAGGGACCACCATGGAGTTGCTCTTTACGATCTTTTCAGACCCTCTAAACATGAAAAGACCACCGTGTTGTCTAGTCTGGACTCTTTAAATTACACAAACAAGATATAGAGTCATTCTTTTTACGATCCTTTTCAGACTCTCAAAATATGAAAAGATCGACGAGTTTTCTTGTCTGGACTCATTAAACTAATCAAATAGGGTATAGAGTCATTTTTTTTGCGGTCCTTTTTAGACACTTAAAAACATGAAAAGATCGACGATTTTACCCGTCTAGACTCACTAAACTAATCAGACGGGGAAAGTAGACAATACAACTGCATTCAATAGTAGAAAGCATGGTTTGGCAGCAGTCGTTCCCTTGAACATGGCACTCCCTCAGATAAACCTTCCTTGCGACGGCCTCTCAAAATTAATCCTACCATCCTATGAGTTTAGCCTAAATAGCCTGATGTTCTTGCATCTTTGTATCCTAACACTCTTTGGTGTTCATGAGTCTAGTGCTGCATGGTTAAAACCGTTGTTGTGCCTTCTATTGTTCAGGAGTTAACCTTTTTTTTCCTCCATCAATCCATCAAGCATATCCTTTCATCATGCCTTTTGTTGTTTAGACCCAATGCTAAAATATTCCTCAAAAAACAAATCATCCTTGTCCCGTTTCGTATCGATTGATGTAGGACACATTATTGCCTACCTTTCAACAAGTATCTTCCTATCGACTTCAACACTCTATCTAAGGAGGCAACCCAGAAACACATTCAGTGCCTTGATACTTGCAGACATTAGTGGCAAGTTGCGTTGTGTTTGATCAGGCATTCTCATTATTGGCTCCTGGTTAAACGATTCTATGGGTGTTCAGGGACAAAACATCCTTCACACTCGTTAGATTGTACTGTGCATCTTGGAGACCATCACCATTACTGGTGGCCTTCCTTGCCTCTGTTAATGGACTCCATTATTCACTGGTAATCAGATGATTTCATGCATGTTCGACATCAACGCATATACTCACATGTATCGATATATGTTGTTCGGTGAGGTGGAAATCAAGACCTTGGGTAGAGGCTTGCATCACTCAGCCTTGTTTCCTCTCCCAAGTTGTGTGTATTGTTTTTTGGAGACAGCTTATCAAGATGATTCTATTATGACATTGGATCTACATTGTGCTTATCGGCAGCCAGCATCATAATATCTCTTTGGAGAAAATCACTCTGACATAGCTACTGAGCATGGGAATGCCCGAATTAGGACATGATTTTAGTAGTTATATATGTGTGTGTGTGTGTGTGTGTGTGTGTGTGTGTGTGTGTGTGTGTGTTGTATCAGGTTTCCCATACCACCGGAAGCTCCGATCCTCTCTCTCTTTTTTGAAGTGAAATTATAGTTAAGTAAAGTATTTCGACCATCGTCACAACCTCTGATCTCACACTTTAGGGGGCATCTGTTATACAACAAATTGACCTCCTCATTAACTCAGAGGGGAAGGACATGATAGTTGAAGCAAAGACCAATATCACATGCCTTGTTTCCACACTAACGTTGGCTATGCACTGACAACCTGCTTTATAAAGCTTCTTTGCAAGCCTAAGGGTGCGTTAGTGACCCAACTAACTCAAGTTACCAGTTCAGGAACAGTGTTAGTGGATCCTAGTGAAGTTCTAAGGGTCAAAGGAACGAATTGACTCATAAATATCTAGATATTTGTTCCTAGATTTACTCAAGAAAAGTAGGGAAACATCCAGATTCGACCTATTTGGAGGATTTCTAATCCTAATGAAGGAGGCAAATGGGAAAGATCTGAAAAGCATGGAAACTTCATTGCTTTTGCCCTAAGGAACTCAAGGAGGAACTTGGAAACCCTAACTCAATTGCTACATATGCAAAGCTAGGGCTATGGTGAAAGGGGTCAGAGAATTTGAAAGGATAGCATACTTGATTGTTAAGCATTGTCTCAAATCTAAAGAAGTTGGTAAGAAGGGAGAGAGAGAGAGAAGCTGGAGGGGTAAGGGAAGGCTAAGGGAAGGCCCACTCTTCATTAGGATGTGAAAAAGTACACTAGTCAGTGTGATCATTGCCAGAGGATGGGAAGGCCTACACCAAGATATGAAATGCCCTTGCAACTTCAAGTGACTTTCGAGCCATTTGATAAGTGGGGCATGGACTTCATTGGGCCTATCAACCCTCCTTAAAAGAAAAAAAAGTACATTATTGTGTGCACTGATTATTTGACTAAGTGGGCTAAAACTAAGGCAATTAAGGCAGCAATAGAAGAAAAGATGGCTGAGTTCCTAAGGGAGCATGTATTCTACAAACTTTGGTACCCTAGAGAGCTAGTCACAGACTAAGGCAGCCAATTTACCTCCAACATGATTGAAGACCTACTCATCCATCACAAGATCAAGCATAGGACCTCCACTCCCTATCATCCACAAGCTAATGGGCAAGTGGAGGTGACCAACAGGGCACTAGATGGCATCTTAACCAAGGTAGTGAGCAGCAGCAGGAAGGATTGGGCATAAAGACTAGTTGAGGCCACCTGGGCCTATAATACCACATGGAATACCACCACTGGATTCACACCCTATGAGTTGGTCTATGGGAAAAAGACCTTGTTGTCCATTAAGTTTGAATATAACACATTAAGGATGGCATCCTAACTAGATTTGGATCTCAGCAATGCATAGAAAGAGAGATTATTCCAATTGAATGGCTTGGATGAATTCAAAATGTAGGCCCTCCTACATACAGAGATAGTTCAACTTCAGAGGAAGATCTGGCATGATAAACATATTAAGGAGAAGCAATTTCAAGAGGGCAGTTGTGCATTGTTATATTATTCTAGATATAAAGACTTCAAGGGCAAGTTAAGGACAAGATGGCTCGGACCTTATGTTGTGGAAAGATGCCATGATAATGGTTCAATGCAAATCAGAACTATAGATGAAAAAGCCATTCCTTTGCTTGTTAATGGGCACTGATTGAAAATGTACAAGAGACCTTTATCAAAACAAGAGTTCATTGATAATATCAATAAAACAGTGATGATGGTAGAGCAAGTTCTAGCTCCTCCCTCATCAAGTCACTGAAAAAGAAAAAAAAGAAAAAAGAATAAAAACTCCAGTTAAAACCTCCATGAGGTGCCTGAGTCCCATCTTTTGGTTGAAAACCTTGTG
Source organism: Pinus taeda (assembly GCA_000404065.3). NCBI lineage: Eukaryota > Viridiplantae > Streptophyta > Pinopsida > Pinales > Pinaceae > Pinus > Pinus taeda. The sequence continues at coordinate 60,539 of APFE030863056.1, read as the reverse complement.
AGGCAGCCCAATGATGAAAAACAAAGGAAAAAAAGAGAAAAAAAATACAAGAAAAAAGAATAAGAAGATCCCTGGGTGAAAACCTTCCTTGAGGCGCCTTGAGAAAATAGCTAGGGTGAAAGCCTCTTTGAGGTGGCCTAGTTGTTTTTCAAAACAAAAAAACAAAAAAACAAAAGAACAAAAAAAGAGAGAGAAAAAATATATAATTGTCATTTGCAGGTGGGAGAGAAAGATAGTCAAGGAGCAAAAGAGGATCCAAAGGGAACCCTGCCTCTCACATATTCATCTCCTCCACTCCTTTCCATTGATCCCTCCATCATTTCTATCATTTTTCCACTCCATTGCTTCGATTTATGTGAAGATTGTGTTTTCTATAGGGTCCCCTGTATTCCTACAAGATCCCCTTAAAACATACAGGATGATCCTGTAGGAATTACAGTGACCTGGAAAACCTACAGGAAGCAATCTGAAGGTACATGATAGGTTTGTTAGGTCCCTAAAATTCACCCTATGCTTGATCTAGCACCTCACCTCGTCCACCATCATCATCCCTGCACTCACCATTCAAAACAAAAAAAAAAAAAAAATAGTTTCAACGGTTTCTACTAGTCTTTAAAAATAAATAAATAATAATAATAAAATCAGAGAGGAGTAAGAGCATTACCTAAGTATCCTTTGCTCTGCACACTTCTACTACTTCTTTCCATTCATTATACCATCCTCACATCCCTAGCCAACAACATGATTAAAGAATTCTAAGGAAGAAGCAGCTACAGGACATCCTATAGGAAATCTTGTAGCAGCCTATCCCACAGAATTCCAATCACACTAGCAACAAGTCTTCACTAGAATGATCCAAGAGCTCCACAGCAGCAGCAACATCAGATCTTCAGCCACAGATACCTGCAAAAGCAAAGAAACCATTAGCAAATAGAAAAAGGAGGAAGAAGAATGGCATGCAACAAATATACAAAGCAACACCTATGGTCTTCAACAACTGCAGCATAGCATCGAAACCACATGTAAGTATCCCGCTTGCTCACTCATATACATCATGTAGTCAAAATTTATAAGGGTTATGAGATAGTTGGTTTATAAGTGAAAAGGTGGCCATTTAACTTGGCCACCTTCGTTCAGTCAAAACATGCAGAACCAGGTGTCCTCTCACACGTGACTACAGTCAACTCAAAGACAGAGAAAGAGTAGGACAAAAAGTAGTTAAACTACAGGTCTACGAGGTGGGAGCTGATTACGAGTGGGAAATGATGAGGTGGTAATAGGGACCAACAGTCCAAAAATGGCAACGTACCTTTGCTTCCAGCACACCACCTCACCCCAAATCACCATAAAGGGCAATAAAACATCGTTCCCACGCATTCATGCATTTCACCTCCTCAAAACTCCCTCACTCAAGTTGCTCTCACAACCTAGGCCACCCACTAGAAGCAAATATCCATCGTTCTACACAAGAATTCCTACATGACCACGCGTAGGAATTCCTACAGGATACAGTCTATAAGATACAGAGAGATTGTCTATAGGATACATAGAGGCTGTCTACAGGATACAGTCTACAGGATACACAGAGACTACCTACAGGATACACAGAGACTGCCTACAGGATACACAGAGACTGTCTACAGGATACAGTCTACAAGATACATAGAGACTGTCTATAGGATAGGAAAATAAGAGTTCAAGAGGGAATATCACGAGAATTGGCCACTGCAACCATTCTAAAGAGGTAGGATCTAAAATTCCATCCCCTTTTGTGAGAAAATATACCAGGCATACTCTAAAAGCTAGTGAATTTAGCAAATGTGAGAATTAAATTACATACACAGTCAACTTCGTTTTTCTCCTGCATTTGAAAATTTGTGTCAACTCTCTCATTTTCTCCTCAAGCTTCACCAGCAAGATGATAGGAGGGTTTGATAGGAGAGAGCCCACAAACATTGTGAGAATCCAACAACACCCCCAGGTGCTTGAAATATTTACAAGACACAATTGGATGGGGTTATTAGAAAAATTCACAGAGTATGATGATGAGGTGGCTCAAGAATTTTCTCACTCCCTCACTCCACATAGCAAAATCCATGCCATTGTTGTAGTAAGGGGCCTCACTATAGATCTCACCCCAGATCTCATCAACAGGGTCACCACACTTCCCCTAGGAATTCCATGGAGAAAAGAAGGCAAAGGAGATAACCAGGTGGCAAAAAGGAAATTCTTTTTAGAAGGTGAAGAACCCACTGAGGACAAAAATGGAGTAAGGAGGGGCAGTCTACCATACCCATGGAGTGAGGTAGCCTACCAACTCATCAAATACATCTCATGTGAGGGTAGATATAGTTTTGTTTATGGCTATCATTTTAGAATCCTTGAGGAAATAAGATTTGGGATAGAAGCACCACCTCACCAAAGACTCAGCATACCCTATTTATTGTGGCAATCACTCATAGACTCCAACAACAAAGTGAAGGAATGGAATTCCCAATGATTGTCTCACCATGGGTTGATTAGGATCATCATTGAAGATGCCCTCCAAAACCTCAGAATCCCTATAACATGGTTAGTCTTCAGAGACTTGCCAGCAGAGGATGACATTAAAGCCCTAACTTATGATGTTAGTCCTACTATCAGTGAAGAGGAGGCAAAATAGGAAAAGGAAAGATAAGGATGAGATGGATGAAGAAGAACCTAACACAGAGGAACATGATGAAGCTGAAGAAGAAGAGGGAGAATAGAAGGAGGATTATGAAGAAACAGAGGAGGAAATTAAGGAGGAAACAGATAGAGATGATGAAGATCCACAAGAGGAAGAAGACAAGAAAAATAGAGAAGAAGAAGACAATAAAACAGAGGGGAAAGAACACAAGGAGGAGTCACCTAGGGTGTCTCCAGAGGCCACTAAGAGAGAGGCAGTAGCTTCCCTCATTTCTCTCAGCACCCTAGTCAAGCAAAAAGGAAAAAGGAGGAGGCAAACCCCACTATATTTCAAAACAAGAAAGAGCACAAGAATTAAACAGGGGAAGCCATAAACATCAACAAAAAATCCTATTGATATTGAATATTCCCCTACACAAAAAGACAAAATGCCTTCTCCTAAGTCACCTATCACCTATATAAGGAGGCCTACTACTAGATCAACTTCCTCAAAGGGTAAGGCAATCCTACAGGATCCATAGCAAAACCTACAGGAAGCAAAAAAAAAAGTCCTACAGGATACTTTACTAAAGCTATAGGAGGCACAAAAATTGGAAAGCAAGGTAGGGGAGTAGCAAGAAGCTAAAGGGGAAGACCCAGAGACAAAAGAACCCAGCCCCCAACCTAACCTGGACTCCTATTACCAGTTCATTGAAGGAGTCAGGGTAATACCTTAAAAAATTTCCATCCCATTGTTCTTTGAGCTTGAGAAGGAGAGGGCCAGAACCCACGAATGGATGCAGATTGCCAAATCAAAGGGGGTGGAAGAAATTGGGCACATGGAAGAGAAACTCAAAGAAATGGGCAAAGAGCTAAGTGGCTTAAGGGATAGAGAAGCTATAATGAGAAGTCAACTTGAAAGAGAAAATGCATGGCTGATGGGACAACTGCAAGAAAGAGAGAACCAACTAGCATGTATAGCTAGCCTCTCCTTAGAGGCAATCTAGTGTAGGATGCTAGCTAAATATTATGCTCTTTACCTCAAAGAAAAATGGTTGCAGTTTCAGATTAAGACATTAGCATAAAGGGGAACCATGCCATTTTAGGACTATAGGCAGTTTATGTATCTTTGTGATCAAAGTACACTAGAGGATAGGGCCAAAATAGTTGAGTTTTATTTGCACAAAATGGCCCTCACAGACATGAATGTTTGGGATCCTAATGCAAAGCTAGGAAACCTACAATTAATGGCTTTGGATTCATGGATGAACCATGAGGAGTCAAGAGCTGCAGAGATGAAAAGAATATTGGCCAGAGAGCAGACTGAACCTTCGAGCTAAACAATAAAATCCCATGGCCCTCATCAGTACCCATAATTTTATTGCAAATGATCCTCACCTGGCACCTAGATATCTTGTTGCCCAAGAGCAATCAATTTCAAACTTTGAGGATATGTTTAGGCTGCTAGGATATGATAGTGTACATGCTTGCCTAAGGAGATGGAACACACTGCCACACAAGTTGAAGATAAGAGAATATCACTCCCCTCAATGGTTGATAGAGGCACTCAACAGGACACCTATGTATAATAAATCTATGCAAAGGTTGAAGGTCAATTGGATAAGCCTAAAACTGAGTTCACCACTACTCTTAGGGATGCTAGAAGGGAGAAAAGAATAAGAAGAAAAGCAACAGTGGGAAGAAATAGAAAAGAAAGCAGGCTTCTATGAACAAGAGGAAGAGACCACAACAGAGGCATGGCATGTCAGATAGGCTACCAGAGCCATGAAGGATATGGATATTGACTAAATTGCTCAAAGGATGAGAAACACTTTCAGTAAGGGGGTGATGATGTGCCGCATCATTCGGTAATTATATGAGCCTTAATTCACCTCCTAGCTTAGTCAAACCAACTATTCTCATAACTTATTGCATATTTTTTATTATATTTTGTTTATGAGATGAGTTAGAGTTGAATATTTTGATTTGTGGTCTAATGTGCATTTAATGCGGAATTAAAGGATAAAAGCAAGGAATTTTGGCAAAAACCATGGTCAAAACTCAAATGGGACAAGGGAGAGGAATTATAGCAGGTAAATCCTCCTCATTTACTACCCCTCCATTCGAATATTCCTCCATTAGCTCAGAGTGCAAATAGCCAAATCATGAGGACTAGAAGGCAATTGAGCAAGTGAAAGACAAAGCACCAGTTTATCTCGAGTTTGGGAGCTAAGCCTCCATAATTTTAAGGAATTCGTTGGAGACTTCAGATGTATAAGTAGAGAGGCCTAGAACCTCAGTAGGATTCAGATTTTTTATCGTAAAACTCTACTATATTTTTGAGCTGCAAGACTTGTGACAGTTTTTTATGTAATCCATTGTTTTGGTAATAAGAATGAGTTTTGTTTTGAGCCAACACTGAGTTAAGTCAGACAGTTGAAGCTCTTGGGTTAGGGCCCAACCCTAGCAACCAAGTCTCCTCTTTATTGTACATGTATGCTAGTATAGATTCATAGTTTAATTGTTCATTTGCTTAGTAGATGCATTTCCATTATAGCAGTGTAGATTAGATTGGTTGTGTGATAGTTTGCTTCCATTTGTGCCTTCTTTCAAGTAGCAGTTTAGCAAGGAGAAAAAGGATCACCATAAGGTTGTTAGCAGGTGTCTCGGCCTCACTTCCTCCCTCTAGGACCATGACTTGAGGAAGGGACCCTTCAGCAGCCCCAAAAACACAGATTTCTAGTTCTTGCATGAGCTTTGGAGTTTGTTGTCTTTGATTCAATATTTGGTTCATGTTGCAAGGCAGATTTCATTGCCATATTTTTCCATCTCCATTTCTACAATAAAATCTCACTCATGCTTTCATTCCCTTCAGAAAATTTCTTCATGCATAATATAGGCAATTGATTCATGCTTTTCTAGTTTATGAAAACGTATATTATTGCATAGTTCTTGGAAGACACACATGTTTTAAAAAAAGCAGGTACTTCAAGAGGAGACCCAGACTTCATCACCAACAGCCGCCTTCCACTTCATCCACCTTAGCCATCTCTTGTTCCACCATCACCCTCACTAGTTTTTTTATCATTTTTCATTGAAATTCCCCTCGTTACAATGAGCGAATCTAGCCATCTTCTACCTTGGATATTGACTCCTGAGTGATCCTAGACTTTCTAACACCCCATTCCACTCATCATACACCTTTCCCAAGCTTCCCAACACGTCCAACACCTCACAATTAGCTCTCGGCTGTATCCTGAAGCTTTCCTGTAATTCCTACAGGATCATCCTGTAGGTTTTCCTAAAATGACATGTTTTGAGGCTGAATTGATGGGAAACCTATAGGAAGTCACACAAAGCCTCCTAGGACCCTTCCACACCATCCAACCACTCCATAAACCTTCTAGCTGTCCTCCATCACCTTTCATTCACCTGTCACATTAACAAGAACAATTAATTTGCATACTTGATTTTGCCTAGAAAAGCAAAAAAAAAAGTGAAAACAAATTTGGTTTAGTTTTTTTGCTTACACACTAGTATGGTTTGATGTTATTTACTTCTACAGCTTAGATAGTAGCATTTGTTTAGTCTTGATTTAGAAATTCTGCTTAGCATAGTTGTTTAAATAGTTAATTAAGATATGGTGTGATTTAGCATTACATGTTGTTTTCTTCATTACTGCAGTAGAGTAGCTCTCTTAGAGTAGATTTTCTCTTCTTCCATCAGAATAAAGCTTCTTTTGACTCTATAGAAGTCTGGCTTGGAACGCCTGGGGTCTCTTTCTGGATGAATAGTGACAACAGGCAAGACCTTCACTTTTACTTGTGCATATAGCACAGTCACCTCCAAGTTTGTACGAACCATGGGTTGATAAGTAAAGCTAGTAGCCCGGGAGTTACTGCATCCTTGTTGTAATATTGGCACAAATCAATGGGACACCTTTATATCCAATGAGATTTTCATTGTCCCACATATTCATCATGGCCAAGAAGCACCTTCATTATCTCATCCTTCCACATCCATTCCTCCACCTTAGCCTACAGTTCATACATCATCACCAAATCAGTCTCTTTCACCCACCTCACCACCATCATCTCCATTTCACATTGAGAGTGGGTCACCTAGTAGGGGTGAAATTAGCAAGCCTAAGAGGGCTAATTTGGGCATAATGGCACATACTTATCAGATAGTCCATAGGTAAGTGTTTTCCCCACAGATTGTGGGAGAGGCCTTGCCTTCTTCATTGGCAAATAGGTACACAAAGGAAAAGAAAAAATGACAGAGGCAAAGATCAAGCATAAGGAGAAGGAACTCCATGAGATAGAACAAGATTTTGACCTTGTTGACCTAGATGAACATAATGAAAATGAGGAAATTAGCATATTCATCAAGGAAAAATATGCATATATCATGGAGACATAGACCAACTTAGAGAGGTCTAAATTTATCATTTCATATTGAGCAAGAAAACCAACAGCTTCAAGCCAAGCATGATGTCATGGAGATTCAGGTCATCAAGGAAAAAAGAGAAGAAATAAAATCCAAGGCATTACTTGATGAGGCCTATGATAGGTATGGTGAACCTGAACTTGAACAAGAACCAAAAAGTAGACCTAAGACTAGAGGGTTGAAAAGAGCTCTAGAACTAGAGAGACAAAAGGAGGTTGAACTACCTAATCAGCTCACCCTAAATGAATAGTTTGCAAAAATGATGAATGAGAACCAGGAGTATTGGCTTGATAGGGTAAATGGTCATCTTGAGAAACTCCTAGTCAAGGCAAAAAGGGATAATGATATTCAAGAGAAGATGGCTAAACATTACGCCTACAGAGAAAGGATTTTTAGGGCAAAACTCAAAGTAGCAAAGGAGAAGAATGAAGCCTTGACCAAGCAAGAGGAGAAAATTAGGCTATACATTCTTTCCAAGGCATCACTCCTTGCCTCAAACACATGATTATCCATCATCCCACCAATTTTGACAAGTTTTGAGCAAATTTTGCAAGGGGAAGGTTGGTTGTTTGAAGTGGTGGGGGTTTTGGTAGAAATTTTCCCAAGTTAGCCCTATTCCTACAAGGCATAAAAGGAGTGTTTTTTTGCTTTTGTTTTTCAAGCTTTAAGACTCGTTACAGAATTGAAAAGACAAACTGAATTGAAACTAACTGTTGAATGAAATCAATTCTAGAATAAAAAGGAAAGCAAACCAACTTACAACTACTTTGCAAAAATGAAACTAATAGCAAAATGAAAGAGATAAGAAATGGAAGAAAGAAAGCATAAATTACATCTACTCATACAGCTCCCTGGCAATGGCACCAAAAAGTGATGAGCACTAGCATTGCAGCAAGGATGTTGCAACTCCTGGGGCTACCAACTTTACTTCATTAACCTGGGGTTGGTACAAACTTGGAGGTGACAGTGTTGTATACACAAATAGATGAAATGGGTCCATTCTTTGTCACTTTTGATTTTGGGCGATAGACCACTATGGTTTCTCAAACCAACCTTCTATTGATTTGGAAGAAGTTTGATTACAATTGAGAAAGGAGAATTTTACCCTAATGGAGAGAATTGAAATGCTACATATTGCAGTAATGAAGCACTGAAATAGGTGCCTAAAACATATAAATCATCTAGTTATTCATTAATATACATTGATTTCAAAAGAATTCTAATTTAACACATGTGAAATCTTAACTACCCTAAGCATGGAATCTGATCTAAACAAGCACTTAATTGTTGTGTGCATGAATAAACATAACAACCTTTTTCCTTTTATCTTTTTATAAAAATATGAATGCTAATCCTTCTTGGTTGCATGGCACGTGAGATAGGTGTCGAGGGAGATGAGTGCAATGGGTCATATGGCTTGGGAGGCAAGTAGGGGTCTTCTCCTAGATTTCGTGATGCTTTTTTCACAAATCGGGCTCAAACAGGCCACTACAGTTTTTCCTACATGATGTCCTAGTTCACCTATAGGATCCCATGTTTTCCTACAAGAACAGGCCAATGGCATAAAGAGTGATTTGGAAAGTGGTATGGAGCTTAAGGAAGGTGAGGAATGGAAGAAATAAGGCAAGGGATTGGTTGGAACTCACTCGGAAATCAAACCAAAGCTTTATGATGGTTGGATTTGCTCAATAAGCATGGCAAGTTGCCTTTGTAAAACGATACTTCGAATTAAGAACTTAGTGGCCCTTGGCGATCATGGGTGGATATGGTTTGGCTGAGGCTGATGACATAAGGTCTTCTTGCAATGTATAAACTCCTGCAACATATACATCATTGATGGCATTTATCCATAAATCATCTCAAAATAAGAAGGGATTACAAAAATATAAGAAAACAGAATTTGCATCATTTATTTGCCAAGTTCGTGCATGGAAATGCTTGAAACCTATTATGAAAGCAGCATGAAATCTATTACAAAACCTAAGATATCAAAAATGATGACTGCAACCTATTTTCCAAAACTGATAGAGGATGGCCTAATTAGTAGAAGAACCCTAAATTTCATAAGAAACCATAATTATGTCTTTTTGGGCTGAATGGGAGTTATTCCTCAAGCCATGGTCCCTTAAGGGAGGAATGAGGTAAGAGCCACCTGTTATCAGCCTTTTCTAAATATTTTCTTCTCTATAATGACACTGTTAAGGCTATTAACAAATTGAAGCAAATTAATCAAATCTACCAATACTTGGAATTTAACAACACCAAAATCAATTTAACAACTAATCTATGAGATAACCTAAGCATACAAGTACAGTAAGAGGAACCTCTGCTGCTAGGGTTGGGCCCTAACCCAAGAGCTTCAACCCTCTGAGTCAACTTAGTGCTGGATCAAGGGAATACTACTCATTTTCATTAACATATCAAAAAATACATAACAGTGTTTGGTCACAATCCTTCAACTCGAAAATTTCTTAATTATCTTGCATAAAAAAATCTAAATCCTAATGAGGCTCTAGGCCTCTTTATTTATACAACTGAATTTGCCAACAACTTCCTTAAATCTAGGGAGGCTGGTCTCCCAATATTGATATTAATTGGTTCTTAACTATCACTGGCTTGGCTGCCAATGATCCTCATGTCTCGATTGCCTACAACTCCGAGCTGGTGTGATTTGATTGAGGGATATTCGAGTGAGTGAGGATTTAATGAGGGAGATCCATCTCCTATAATCTCTCCTTCTTGTCTCATTCGAGTTCCATTCGAGTTCCTGCACTCTAATTAGCCATAATTTGCTCCCAAAAACTTGCAATCAATGCACAGACCACTAGACATGACATTTGACTTTTACTCATCTCATTAAGAAAAATATAATTAAAACATATAAATAATTATGAGAAGAGTTGATTTTATTAAGCTTGGAGGTGTATTAAGGTCCATATATTTTACCCAATGATGATCCTCATCATCACCCCCTACTGAAAGTGTTGCTCATCCTCTAAGTAACTCAATCTATGTCCATGTCCTTCATTGCTTTGGTGGCTTCCCTGAAATCCCATGCTTATGTTGTAGTCTCTTCCTATTGTGAATGAAACCCTGCATTCTTCTCTATATCCTCCCACTACTTTCTTTCTTCTTCTTCTTTTATTCCTTCCAACATTCCTAAAAGCAATGGTGGACCAAGCCTCAAGCCAATCCAATTGACTTTGAGTCTTTGTAGGATTAGCTGCAACCTAGTTTTCCCTTTCTTGCTCTCATCCTATACTCTTCCCTTGTAGTCTGTCCTCGTTTTCTTATTTTGGTTCTACACAATGTTTACTTTAGCCATTTTGTTCTCTTGTCTTTCGGTCTTAGTTCCTAGATCTGTGTTTTCTTTCTTTTGTCTTGCTTCCTTTCTTGTTGAGTGTTTCCCTTTTGTTTTCATTGTGTGAATAAGTGTTGTGCCTGGACTTGTTTTGGCTTCTTAGTATGTGTGTGTCTGAACTGTAAAGATTTTTGTAGGATTAGCTACAACCTAGTTTTCCCTTTCTTTCACTCATCCTGCACTCGTCCCTTGTAGTCTATCCTAGTTTTCTTGTTTTGGTTCTACACCATGTTTACTTTAGCCATTTTGTTCTCTTGTCTTCTAATCTTATTTCCTAGTTCTGTGTTTTCTTTCCTTTGTATTGCTTCCTTTCTTGTTGAGTATTTCCCTTTTGTTTTCATCGTGCGAATAAGTGTTGTGCCTGGACTTGTTTAGCTTCTTAGTATGTGTTTGTCTAAACTATAAATATTTCTGTGACACTTCAGCATTTGGTTATCCATCTGTCCTCCTTCCTTGTGTTGGTTACATATTTTGGCTAGTGAAGTTTCGATGGAAAATATGATCCGTCCATAAGGAGAGTTTTGGTCCAACCTTTAATTCGTGTCTAGTCCGGAAACCTCATGCCTATACTCGATTTTTCTACATCGTTGTTCTCAAGCCTATCCAACTAGTTGAAATGGATAAGGGGAAAATCTAAATGAGCAAACCTAAATCAGAGGCCTTTATATGCTTCTTTGAAGGAACAACCTCTTCTGCTCTCAATAAGTTTTGAACTCTCTTCCACCCCAAAATAAATAAATTCCAATGCACTGTGCTCTTTGAATAAATAAATAAAGGCAAAAGGATATAAAGGCTTCCTGCATAGAGAGGTGACGCATGTTATCACCAAAAAATTGATCATCTAGCCTAATTTACTAGATGGATCGAAGTACACCATGTAAAGCCAATTTTACCATAATAAAATTGCTTTCACTGTGAGAAATTACCTAATAAACCACCTTTATCAAGTAATTTATAGTTAAACCCATGAAGAATGATTAAATAAATCATTATTTATTAAACCACTGTTTTATTATTATTTCTCGTCAAATTTGACCCAATCATGAAAAATAAACAGATAAATGATTGTTTTTCTCTAAGAATAAATAATTAATCATTAATTAATTACTATTCTTTGTTAAGTTTGACTAAAACCCTTAGGAATAATTAAATAAATCATTATTTGTTTATTATTCCTTAACTAATTCCTTGAGATAATAAATAAATCATTTATTTATTTATTATTTTCTAAATAAAAGTTTAAATACTTTTTCCCTCCTAAAACAAATATAATAAAATATTCCAAGTGGTAATTCCAAGAATGGGATCAATAATATTTTATTATTGCTTATTATTTAAGGATAACTCAATATTTTGTTATAAATAGGAGGGTTTTCCATTCATTATTGTCTTTTGATTATTTTCATTGTTGCAGTCATTGTTGTAACTCTGACTATTTTCATTGTCACACACCATATTTTCGTCAGGTTTATGCATTATAGAGGAGAGAGACCCTACAAAAGCTGAAAGCGTTTGAGGATTGCCAAGAACCCATCCCATAGAGGATGATTGGTAACATATATTTGTTCCCTTCACAGGGGTTATAATAAAATCCTTCTTTACAAATATGGTTTCCATTGGATGTTTTGTGGTTGTTACTCTTCATTTTACTATTTAACTATGATTGCGGCATAGATCAAGATTTTGGCAGGTTTTGTTTCTATCAATAGCTGCAGATCTACAATGTTTAGCAATCATTTCTATTGCTGAGATCATTTTTCATCCACAATCTTAAGTGGGTTCTTTTCGTACATCATTGAGAAGAAAACACTACAACAAAGCAAGCAACTCCGTCGGGGTACTGTCCAAGCTCACAAAACCAGAGATGAAAACTTATGCTCTAAAAATCTTAAGCTTGCAAGCTATGCTACCCTTCCCAACTCGAAACATTGTGATTATTCTGAATATTATGTTGTGTTCGACTGAGAAGGTATACAGGGGACCATGAATGTTTGTGGGTTTAGTGGGAAGGCCAAGGTAATCTGCATGATGAATCAATACTCACTGAAGAACCAAGGCCCTGCATGGAAGGAGTTAACCAAAACAGAGAAGTTGGATTCTACCAGTGTGTCACCAAGTGTTGTAGTGGCTACAAGACCCTCCAAAATTTTGGCCTACACTCAAATTTTGGAGCCTATTGTGGATCCTATGATTGGTCGTTCCTTAGTCACTTATTGATAAGCTAATGATTTCAAGCTCCCTTCTTTGATATCAAGATTTGTTCACACTATTATCTTTATACAGAAAGTATCATCTTTGGGCACGGGAGTTATTTCTTGTCATGCAAAGGGAAGTTTTGGTCTACTTCAAGGGGAAATATTTGTGAAAATTAGTTATTCTTATCATATAGACATGTTTTGCACTCATTTTCAAAGTTTCATGCACTATTACACATGTGTCGTCATTATCCTCACAAAGTCTATCGTCAAAATCGCACTTCACGTAAGCTGCCACAAAGGTTGTTGCATTAAGCGAAGTATGTATTCATATGTTTTGGATGATCTATGTTGTATCACTAAGTATCCAAGTGTGTGGTCACAGTCAAGTTCTATGATTGTTCACATCAGTTCCACTTATCCCACACTTAACCAAATTCTAGAGGATTCATAGCAACCTATCCTCATCCAGCCTTCCTAAACTGCGCGCTTCACATCTGCAACCCTATATTTTTTTCCTTGCCTATTAGAACTGCACAAAGTGCAGAAATCCCAACATCCCTTGGCATCCAAAACTACGCAGAGGTTACCTGTAGTGAAATTCCCTCAGCAAAAACTCACTACCCTCAAGAACTGTGCAGATTTTTCCTCCAGGCCTCCCTGCTGCCCAGTCCCCCTTGCCTTTGAAAATTACATAGATTTTTCATTTGGGCCTCATCCCACAGCAACCATTGGCTGCTTGAACTGTGCATTCTGACCCTTAGTAGGCACTGCGCAAATATTTCCCTTAGTGGGCACTTTGCAGTCTTATCCCTTAGTCCAGCCCAGTCACTGAGCCTTCTCTCCTCCAACCTTATACCAGTCCCAGCTTACTTAGTAGATTATCATGCAACATCTTAGACTAGGGGGTTTATCAGACTAATGTCATCTTGTCATGAGTGGATTACAAATGCATGAATTCTACCAGGCTATAGAAGGATGATTTAGAAGGAGATGAAGAAGGAGGACATGATATATGATACTTAAGGAGCTAAGGAGAAAAGATAATTATCACATAAGAAGACTAAGGAACCCAGGGTATGATAAAAGACTGGGACCACATGACGACTCCATTTGATTCACAACCCTTTGGAGGGTAGGTATGAAAAACAAAGCACATTTTTCATGAAGTTGAAATACACCTCTTAGCGTAGGATGAATGACAACTTATCATTGTCATATTATTATGTCTTCAATGACATGTATGATTGCAAACACTCAAAGTCATTCCATATCTTTCCTCTAAGTTTCTTGCTCCCTTTCGCTAGTTGGATCAACTGTCATCTTTTGGCATGCTTTACTATTATGTCATGCTTGCAAGTCTTTTCTGGTGGTTTCCAAGGTTGACCTATGTGTATATGAATTTTCCTAACCATACAAACATTCATCGCACTCATGCACAAAGTCTTAAACACTCTCGTACAAGCGTCATCACAGTCATCATAAAGTCTATCTCAAGTGTCGCACTTATCGCTTCTTGTTATGAGATACTAACATAGAGGGAAATGCTTTCATGTTGCTCCGATGGTCTATGTTGTCATGTCGTTGAAGTATGCTATGTGTGTGATCACATTCAAGTTCACCACAAGTATATCTTCCTCAGACACTTAGCCACTTTTCTGAAAATCTTCCCGACCAGGAAAATAAACTGTAGTAGACCTTGACTGAACTATGCACCGCGTATTCTCAACCCTTAGTGTTGTGACCTTGATGCCTAGAACTGCATAGTGTGCAGTCATTGTCCTCTAGGGAAGTTGAATTGCACAATTCCAGAGCTCAACAGCCTTCCTTGACCCCAAAAATTGTGCAACAATTCCTCCTAGTCTAACTCAAGCTATGCACTTCGCGCTGTCAGTCCTCAATATTTTCCCCTTGACTGCTGGAATCTCACAATGCATAGAGAACCCAACCTCCCTTGGCCTCCATAACTGCACAGAGGTGTCTCCTAGTTTCATCCCTCAATCAAAGCTCACTGCCCTTGAGAACTGCGCAGATTTGTACTCTAGGCCTCTCTGGTGCCCAATCCTCTTTGCCTTTAAAAACTATGTAGAACTAACCCCTCATGGCTTCATCCCACATCAGCTACTAATGGCTTGAACTGCGCAACTCTGACTCCCAGTGGCCACTGCACAATTGTTCTCCCCAGTGGGGACTCTGCTAAAAAGTTCCTAAGTCAAGCCTGATTTGTGCTTTGCATAGTCCTAGTGATCAAGCCCTCCCCCCGTCACCTGGAACTGCAAAATGCGTAGTTACTGGGCCCTCTCTCCCACCCTGTCACTTATCTTGGGCTCAGTTCATCGATATTAATGCATCATCTTATAGTAGGGAGTTTTCAGATTGATGTTGTCCCGTCATGAGTGAATTATAGAACAGGTACACTATCAAGCCATGGCGAGATGATGAAGAAGGAGAAGGAGTGAGGCATGCCTAGAGACTCACTTGTAGCTAAACGAACAAGTGGACCTACCAAGAGAAAGTGAAGGAACAAAAGTGGGAAACCACTTGCTAAGACTGAAGATCATTAAATACCCCCACATTATCAAACTATGCGGAGGGGAAAAGAAAGCATATCCAAGAACACATCTATCACTCAGCAGCAATAACGGCTTGAAATTACCATATCATTAAGTCAATCCATGTCAGCAGTGTCATGTCAAGTTGTGTCATGAGTTGTCATATGCCACGTCACTACTGTGGGCCATGTATATTATGAATCAAATGTATTGTAAAGTGAAAGATCAATAGACACACAAGAATATGAAGAGTCATGTAAGTTGAAAAGTCATAGGAAGTTGAACAGTCATGAGGGCAGTCAAAGAGTCACAATGGGAAGCATCACCCTCGGTTATATATACCCCCTCATTTAATGAGCATACGAATTTTCACCTTGGCTCCTCCCACAAGGAATTAGAGAGATCAACTAGTTCTTTGAGGAGAAAGGGGTGGCTCCAATGTCCCACTACTAGGGCTAGTGATGTACAATGTAAATATGTGTCTTGGAACTTTTGCTTAATAACATAAACCTTTTCAAGCCAACACATTCATGCATGAACTATGGATGTTTGTAAGACTATTTTGTGAACATTTGTATTTCATGTTTGCTTTCACATGTAGAAAGATAGTTGAACTATTTCGGTTATTTTAGTGTTTATCTTGTTGAGAATGTGTTGTAATGGTTGTTATTGTTGTCTCATCCTTGTGGACTATTCCATAGGATACTAGATAGATCTTTCCTTGCTTATCCATTATAATGATTGTCACACTGTCATGGACTATTTCGCTGGATGTTAAACGGATCTTCCCTTGTTCATTGGTTGTAACGATTGTCGCATCCGTTGTGGACCATACCACTGGATGTTAGACAGGTCCTTCTGGTTCATGTGTGTCTCTTCCTTGGTGGTATTATTACCTCTCACTTAGAGTCTCATTTTTCTACCCCCTTTTGCAGTAAGAGAACCTAGACACAGTTGCATTGCACACTCACCAGGCACACTCAGCTTGCTTTTTGAAGATACTATTGCATCACTCTCATGTGCTAACAACTAGAGCCAACACAGATATTTGAGGATTTGGAAACTAGGCCTTTATACCATATGGGACTCCTACACCAAATGGTGTGAGGTCTAATTGGGACTTCATATCGAGGAGATCCTCTTGGTTGACGGATTTCCAAAACAGTCAAAAGAACCTAAATTAATAAAGCTTTTGGATTCATCACAAGTCTCTAACAATTCTTCAATCTGTTTAATTAAGAAATAAATTACATTATAATGATTACTTAGTTTAGGATTTGATTTATTTACTTCTTATAGATACTTTGTTTTCAAGTTTCTAATTGTCACTTCATTATTTTCCATATTGCAATTAAGTGCTTGAGAAATATAAAAATACAAAAAAAAAAAAAATCTAAAGCATTATCATTTGTGATTAGAGTCGCTTGCTTTCATAGAATAAGAATGTTTGCTTTCATAGAAATAGATTTCAAATGCTTTCTAGATTAAATTTACACGCTTTATAGATTAAATTTACTCAATTTTATAGATTATATATTTCCATGCTTTGATATATTAAGTTTACATGCTTTCATAGATTAAGATTTCATGCTTTCATAGATTAACTTTGGATGCTTTCCTAGATTATTTTTCAATGATTTCTTAAATTAATTCTCCAATGCTTTTCTATATTAGTATTTCATTTATTCGCTTTCATAGAGTAGAACTTCTTTCATTGCAATTTATTTCCATTAGAATTGAAATCTAAACATCTAGCATATATTGTGTCGTAAACTTCTCGAGTCTACTACCGGGATTGAGAATATAATGTAAAGTAATTTAAAGCAAAATTAAATTACCCAACAAGGCCCATGAGGATAATTCATCTGAGTGTTACCAACGGTTGTGAAGATTTTGCTAAGTGACAAGGGTGTGTTGAATATGGAGTCAGAAACCATGAGCAACTAAACCTCTTGTGCACTTAGGGTGAGTTGGGGGATGGATGGGGAGTAAACCTAAGTATACAAGACTGGGATGCATGAGAGGGAAATAAAGAATGAATAAGGTATGGAGAACCCCTTAATTAGGATAGTAAAATTGGTATTCCAAAAGGAGTCGATTGAATACTATGGAAGAAATAGAATGAGATGGAGTTTGAAGATGGTATTCTACGTAGTGGTAGAAAGTTCAGAGGAGGAAGTATTAGATTAGAAAGGCCTACATTGACACCTATAACCAATAGGATTTTGTTGAAGAGGACAGTGAGAGGATATAGGAGGAGTGGTGGAGATTAAAGAATCCCAGAACGAGATCCCATTGGCATACCACACATAGAAGGAGAAGAAGGGGAAATTTCATAACTTGATCCAAGAACCACAAAAGTTGTGAATCCCAAGGATTTTTCTAATAGTACATTCCATGTTGAACCCACCACCCCATCTGCATTTATTTCCACAATGATAAGTTATCCTAGTAGTGTATTGCATATGGTAGTTAGTCAAGGAAGTGGAGCCTAGTCAACATAGTGGTCACAGTCATAATAGTCAAATAGGATGGAGTAAGTCACAAAATATAGTAGTTATATCTCGAGGAATGTCATCAAGAGGTGGTAGACATAGAAGAATGGTATACACTCTAAAATTTCCATTATTTCATGGTGTTGGGAATGAAGACCTCAAACAACACTTGTTCATTTGTGAGACTGTGTGGGATGCTAACAATTTTCAATATGAAAATGCTAAGATTGTGCGGATAGGAACTACCTTTAGGGACCACGTGTTGGCATGGTATATGAAATTTAAGAAGAATGCTCCACATATGTAGCCATGGTCCTTGCAAGATATTAAGCAAGTTATGTTGAATAT
Organism: Pinus taeda; assembly: GCA_000404065.3. Taxonomy (NCBI): domain Eukaryota; kingdom Viridiplantae; phylum Streptophyta; class Pinopsida; order Pinales; family Pinaceae; genus Pinus; species Pinus taeda. The sequence goes on along the minus strand of APFE030863056.1, from coordinate 42,493 downwards.
GTTTTGTAGACCTAAGTCTACCTCTCAGTTCATAATTGAGCTAACAGAGATTAAACAGAAACTATCAGTTTAAAGTGTTGTTGGGTAAGTTAGAATTTTAAATCCTTGATGAGAAACACAAAGAATGGTTTACCTCAAGAGCACTTCCTCATATTCAGGTACTGTTAACCAAGCAAGAAATTCAAACTCAATCCAAATCCTCGGAGAGAGCATTAAAGTTCGAAGCATCTATAGGATTTGCAATGGTGGGAGAGAATTTTGGGATAACAAAACTCCAGTCGCATATGGCCATGCTCACCACATAGTTTCAAGACTTGGAAAAGGGGAAAGGAAAGCGCACAGATGTTTGGTGCACAATATGCCGCACAGAAGGGCACCATAAGAATGAATGGCTTGTGTTAACCAAGTATATGGTGACTAGTGCAACTAACCCAATGGCACAAGGTAGAGGACTATGGCGTGAAGTTTGCAAAGTTTGGGGTCATACCCCCACAAATTTCTTTATGATGTAGAAGTTGTTAGCTCCTGCTGCAGCAGGTACTCATTTTTCATGATTGGCATTTCACAGGCCAAATATGTCGTACTTTGCTTACTGCAATGCTCCATATTTGCTCAAACAGTCTCCAAATGAAGAAGGCTTTTTCAAGATTCATTCAGTTGCCTTCAAATTTTGTAAAAGTTTTCCTGGTATCGCTACTTTCCGTTAAAGGGAGGTCCAAACAGTTTAATCTTGGTCTCCCTAGGTTTGAATTTCATGTTTTAGAATATAGAGATTGTAAGTCTGTCCAAACAGTTTAACCTTGGCAGACTCTTAGATAGTTAGAGAAACAGAAGAGTCCAACAGTTTAATCTGGGCTCTGGAAGAAATAAGGGTAGTATGTAGATCGGAAACATCAAAAGAAAAATGTATGATGGGTTTACAAGTCTAAATGCACCCCCAAGCAAAAGAAGAAAAAATGCTAGGAAGTAGGCTGGGTAGGTAGTTCTGAGGCTGTTGAATTGCTGACGAGTTCCAAGTTTGCAGGTATCCTATCATGCAGAACACAATCAGCAAAGGTTTGTAAGCAAAAGGCTCAAATGAGGTATAACTAACTCCCCTTCACTGCTTTCCCCCATTCATTAACTAACATCCCCAAAAAGAGGTCAAGATCTGCTCGACACCTCTTTAGTTCATCATCATCATCACTCTGGTTGAGTAAAGATCTGCTTTGCTCAAAGTTGTTCCATATCTTCTCCCGAAGTATGGTCCTACCCCCTACAATAGCCCAAGTTCCCCCAAACTTAGCGCTTTCTTATCATCTCCACATTAACCCCTAACATTATTATATAGCTCCCTATGTTTCCCGTCCCCGTATTAATATTAAGTAAATTCCCCTATGTAATATTCCCCCCTGGTTGAAATATAATCATAGCATGCCCCGGGAATTGCTTAGTTTATCAGAAACTAAGCAAGAACCCAACCTCCGAAACCACCTTCCATATACTTTGGACTCCTTCCTAAGTATAAAACTCCCCCGAAGTAGTCGGACCCCTTCCGAAACTTCAAAGGCCCTTCGCACCCACTTACTTACCTTTTCCCCTTCGAAGCCGTTTTCGCATCGCAACCTCGCCATCTCACTTTCATGCAAAACCTTTCCCACCCGTTCCCCGCCGATGCGACATTGCGAAATCGGCGATCGGCGATCACAAGCGCCGAGTGTCCAGTCTGTTCACCCCTCCGTCTTCCCCGATGCGATATCGCGATATCGCATATCGGCAATCACAAGCACCACACGCCCAACCCAATGATCCCCCGCTTTCCCCGCCGACGCGATATAGCTATATCGCATCGGAGTCTCTTTACCACAGTCCACCAGTACCCCACCATGTCGCGCTGTACCAGGGACCCACTGATGACGTCATCCGCCGTATAGTCGACGCAGTGCTTACGTCAGTAGCTAGAAAAGCCGAAAAAGCTTCGCGCAAGAAGAAATGTCGCACTTCGGAGCTCCAGATCAAAAAACAGAGGCAGTGAAATAGCCCATTTCGAGGAATCTTCAGGGAATCTTCGGATTGCCGAGCCCACTGCGTGCCGAAAAAGCCCGAAATCGCCCAAACGTGCCAAAGGATCCGGTTTAAAGATGGCAGCAGATTATTCACAGAGTTCAAAGTGTATCAGATCAAATCAGCAGGCTTCAAGCGTGTCAAAGAGTATCAGTCGATGGCGGAAATCATCAATGTAGCGGCAAAGTGTATCAGAGAATATCTTGAGCAGCGGCCCAAAGCAAGAGAAATTGAATATCTTCTAGCAGATCCATAGGAGTAGAGAAAAATCACTTGAAGGTCTCAAATCATAATAATTGCACATTCAATTCGCACCAAAGCCGAACTGCAGCCCCAAAGCACATTCACTTCAGCAGCAACGCATATGGTCCCCAAGGGCCACCTCATCACCTGTTCCGATTCAGCTGCCCCCAGCGTAGCCAAAATGATTTACTTGCATTTATTTCCAGCAGCATTTAGATTTTTGAAGAGTTCTAAGCAGACCTGTCACGGTCACTTGTAATGATGTCTTCCTGATATTTTGTTTATAAATACCACCCGAAGCGATATTGTAAAGGGTTGGTTGGTTGGTAGTAGTAGTTGTTGGTCAGTTTCTTTCCAGGAATTTTCTCTGAGTAAAGACTCACACTGTAACTGTCATATTTTTCATAATCAAAGATTGCTGAAGGCATGGATTGCGAAACAACTTGTTGTTTTCTCTGGGCCAAGGAATGATTACGGAATTCCTGTGTCTCTGCATGATCCAATAAGTGTTCTTCCTCCCTATTTATTTTATGTTTTTATCATCTTCACGCCATTCTAAGTTGCAGGAAAAAAGAATAGCTTAAGATTTGTTTAACTACACCTTAAGTTCAATTTCTGCACTTTTCGATGTTTTCTTCTGAAACGGTCATGAGCTAGAATTCTTAATTGCTCTAGTTTACCCTGTTTCGTTCGTAGATGGGTGCATGTCTTTGGAATTCTTAACTGCTCCGGGATCCTACTCATCCATTTCTCCCCTCTGTCAGCATGATGAAATGATTCTCTTTTGCCTTTCATCCCTAATGTTCATTCTGTACTTTCAACAGCTTGAATGTTGTATCTTGCGTGGCTATCCCGCTCCGTATCCCCTTGTGACCAAGAAAACGCTCGCATGCCTCAATCTGTGACTCCATGCCCAATGGTTCAAAACTTATAACATCTTACTGTGCCTCTTTACTCGAGAATCCTACCTTCCTCCCAATCATAGTCAACATTCCCTTGAAGTCAGAAAGTTAGCCTAAAATCATCAACTAAGGTTGAATCTAGATCAATTGAGGTTGAATCTAAAGGAGAGAGCCCTCTCCGATTGCAGGTGGGCTAGAACCTGCAATCAAAAGATTGGTTTGTGGTTACCTCGGCCGTATCCCTAATAGGAGCTAGGGACAACCTGAGTGATAACATAATGGCGACTCCACTGGGGACCTTCCTCAGATAAATCAATGCAATCAATCTGCAGCTCTACAGTGGAAGAAACCGACTTGTAAAAGTCTCGGTCGACCTGTATCTGCGCGCGCCATTGGGGTTTCAAGCACACGGTTCATCTTTAAACCCCAATGGAGGAAGTGCTCCTATTTTTGAAAGCTTGTCATGTTTAGTTATGATCTTCAGTGGTGGACAGAGATCAGGCACTTCAGAATTCAGACATCCACCTGGCGGCTCCACTTCGATTTCAATCAAAGGCTCCACTGAGGAACGAACCAAATGTTACAGCCTAGTGCCCCGTGTATTAAAAACAAAAGAGAATGACCGAATCTTGGGAGGAACTTCAGATAGAAGAAGCTTTAGAAAAATGCAGAGAAAGTTTATCAGAACTTGAGCTTGATGATAGATTCTTCAGAAAGGTATTGTCAATAATACCTGGCAGTGGAAATAAATTGTTCCTTGAGTTTGTTGTGCAAAAATATGAGGATGAAATTGAACTCTTGGGAGCTCAAATTCAGGCTTATAATTTTCGCAACCCTCAAGAGTTTTGCCAAAATCTTCCTCCTCCATTTCAGCGGGAAATAGTGTTGTCTCCTGAATTACAGTTTGAGTATGATCTGGGTTCCAAGGGAAAGACAGAAGGATCAACAACTAGGGTCATTACCGACGATGTAACTGATCCTTCCATCCCAAAGAGCTCGGAATCATGCCTGAGCTTACATGCCCATATTCAGGAGGGAACACTGTTTCCTGAGGACCTAAGGATTCTGTGTGATCTGGGATCCAAGGGAAAGACAGAAGGATCATCTGCTAGGCTCATTACCGAAGATGCAACTGCTCCCCTCGACCCGAAAGATCCTAAATCATGCCGAAGTCTCCTGTCCTCAACTTAGGAGAAGATGCCGCCACCTGCTAATTCACGGACTCTGCATGATTCTATTGAAGATTCCAACGAAGCAGAGGAAGTTCTCTCACAGGGTAAGTTCATTGATCCAATTGCAGAATACATGGAACTTTGGCTTAACAAAATTTTGCTAACATCTTTCCTCAGTGAAGACCGTAAGCTTCAGCGCCAAATGATGGAGGCCACAATTTTGGTTGTGAAAGCATGTGCCCGGATGATGCTTTTGCGTTCAGAAACGATCAGTCAACAAGATTACCTTTTTCACAGTTAGTTAAATAGCTGCACTGGTTATTTTATTTTACCTAACGGCAAAGCAGTTGTCGGTTAGGGTAGGTAGGTAGGAGAAATAAAGCGGCCAAAGGAAATAAAGTTTTGCAGAGGACAACAAGAAACTTAAAATCAAGGTGCTCTGGCCTGCTGTTCTTGACTTCCCGCAAGGAGAAGCCATCCTCGATTGGAGCCACTGTTAGCTCCTGCTGCAGCAAGTATTCATTTTTCATGATTGGCATTTCACAGGCCAAATATGTCGTACTTTGCTTGCTGCAATGCTCCATATTTGCTCAAACAGTCTCCAAATGAAGAAGGCTTTTTCAAGATTCATTCAATTGCCTTCAAATTTTGTAAAAGTTTTCCTGGTATCGCTACTTTCAGTTAAAGGGAGGTCCAAACAGTTTAATCTTGGTCTCCCTAGGTTTAAATTTCATGCTTTAGAATATAGAGATTGTAAGTCTGTCCAAACAGTTTAATCTTGGAAGACTCTTAGATAGGTAGAGAAACAGAAGAGTCTAACAGTTTAATCTGGACTCTGGAAGAAATAAGGGTAGTATGTAGATAGGAAAACATCAAAAGAAAAATGTATGATGGGTTTGCAAGTCTAAATGCACCCCCAAGCAAAAGAAGAAAAAATGCTAGGAAGCAGGCTGGGTAGGTAGTTCTGAGGCTGTTGAATTGCTAACAAGTTCCAAGTTTGCAGGTATCATATCATGCAGAACATAATCAGCAAAGATTTGTAAGCAAAAGGGTCAAATGAGGTATAACTAACTCCCCTTCTCTGCTTTCCCTCAATCACTAACTAACATCCCCAAAAAGAGGTCAAGATCTGCTTGACATCTCTTAAGTTCATCATCTTCATCACTCTGGTTGAGTAAAGATCTGCTTTGCTCAAAGTTGTTCCATATCTTCTCCCGAAATATGGTCCTACCCCCCCCGCAACAGCCTAAGTTTCCCCCAAACTTGGCGCTTTCTTACCACCTCCACACTAACCACTAACATTATTATGTAGCTCCCTATGTTTCTCGTCCCCGTATTAATATTAAGTAAATTCCCCTTTGTAATATTCCCTCCCCCTGGTTGAAAAATAACCATAGCAAGTCCCAGGAATTGCTTAGTTTATCAGAAACTAAGCAAGAACCCAACCTCTGAAACCACCTATCGCATACTATGGA
>APFE030863046.1:0-14155 GCA_000404065.3 Pinus taeda | reverse complement strand
GCCTTTGGAATAAAAAGACTTTCCCAGGTTGACAATTAATGTGGTACTTGATTGTTTAATTAATAAACAATTCAACTAGCCAACAACGTGCATGGATTTTAGGGGCACGGATGAGGTTGAGGTGGAATGGGACCAGGAAGGGATCGCGGATAGTTGATTTTTTACAATTGCAGAGGGTCAGGTCATGATGCCTGTGATTTCACAAATCCAATGAGAGAATCATGTTTATACCGTACCCAATTTGATCATGAGACAGAGGACTACCCTACAATGATAGCGAGGTTGCATGATAAAGGAATACTCCAGCCTCCCCTAACTCAAAACCTACAAATGATGAGATCTGAGCCGCGTGAAGAGGACCCAAATGTAAACATTATGCTTCAAGGCAGTATCATGACAGGAGATGACAAAGGTAAGTAGCCTGAAGAAAGTGCATGGGTTCACAAGGCTCCTACAAAGGAACCTGAATTTGATTTGGAGTGCGTGAAGGAGACATTCATGGAAGTTAATAAGAGCTTCCTAGAGGCCTCCACTTCAGGTAGTAAGGATGAAAAAGAACTAGAAATGGATCCTTTAGTGCTCACTACCTTTTTGGAGACATGCATGAAGTTTTTACACAATAGCAAAGCGGTGAAGGGATCGCAGGAACTTATCACTAAGTGCGCGGGGTCAGGATAACTGCGCGTAGTCTAGAATCTTGTAAAACATACATCACGAACAAGACATCATTGTTGTATATGTTCCTGTTGTTGTAGTTCCTGTTGTATAAGTTGCTACTCTAGTTCTGAGTTGTAGCTCTATTTTAATTTTGTATGAGACAAAGGACTGCTCTACACTGTTAGCGAGGTTGAGTGATAAAGGAATATTCCAGCCTCCCCTAACTCAAAACCTACAAATGATGAGATCTGAGCCACGTGAATAGGACTCGAATGTAAACATTGTGCTTCGAAGCGGTATCATGACAAGAGATGACAAAGGTAAGCAACCTGAAGAAAGTGCGTGGGTTGACAAGGCTCCTACAAAGGAACTTGAATTTGATTTGGAGCACGCGAAGGAGACATTCATGGAAGCTAAGAAGAGCTTCCCGGAGGCCTCCATTTCAGGTAGTAAGTATCAACAAGAACTGGAAATGGATCCTTCAATGCTCACTACCTTTTTGGAGACATGCATGAAATTGTTGCACAACAACAAAGTGGTGAAGGGACTGCAGGAAATTATCACTAGGTGTGTGGGGTCAGGAAAACCACGCGTAGTCCGGAAGCTCATAAAACATACATCATGAATAGGACATTATTGTTGTATATGTTCTTGTTGTTGTAGTTCCTATTGTATAAGTTGCTATTCTACTTCTGAGCTGTAGCTCTATTTTAATTTTGTATGTTCTGCTCAACAATCATTTCAAGCATGTTCTCTTTCTCATTCTTTAACTGGCTACTTGGTTCTGTGGATGTTTAGTTGTTGGAAGCTTAAAATGTTTCCTTAACACTTGAATATCATCATTCCTATTTTTTATTATCTCTTCTACTGCTTTTACATATTTAGGATCTAGCCCTAATTTCAAAACCACGTCTTCAAGTCCCTTAATTATGGTATTCATAGCTAGAGAAGACATTTTTTCTAGCTTTAATTGAGAATGAATATTATTTAATGATGCTTGTATCATAGAAGCTACCATTGAAGAAATTTTCAGATATGTATAAATCATATCCCCTTCTTGTTTATGTATATCAATCTAATCTATGGGATGAAATGACCTGCCTAGACATCTCAAGGAAGATGGAAGCAGAATAGAGAGGATTGCTCCTGGGTAATTCAAAATTCTTAGGCATAAAAGATTAAAAAATAAGAGATATTTAAGAAAAGGAATTTTTTTGGTAAATCTCCATTAATGAATCAATAGAAAACATATGTAGGAATTCAAGAATTAACTATCTAATCCTCAAAGTAGTCTAGTCTTCAATGTAGAAGATTGTTCCCAAAATTTTGCATATGTGGAAGTCTTCAATGCTTCATTCGTATTTTTTATTTCTAGAAATTTTGAAAAAATAATTTGTTTTCTTGAATAAGGGGAATAAGGAGAAGGAGAAGCTATTGTCATTTCTTCAATCTACTACAGTGAAAATGGTGATTCTCCTGTGAGAAAAAATGTATAAGGTCCTTCAGAAGTCTGAACTTGTCAAGATTTTCTTCCTCACTAGTTGTTACCTTTATTTTTTTCATGACCTTGAAAATCATTTGCTGTAAATATTATCCTCATGGTGACTGAGTTTCCCTTGGCCTTTTTAACTCTTTCTCTGTGGTCTTTGGAGTCTCTAACACTGTTTGACTGGATATTGCTTCCTTGACTTCTTGTAAAGCTTTTTCCTCCCATTCTTCTTTATTGGAAAATTACTCAATCTCTGGTTTAGACATATGAATATAATGTGTTAATTTCTTTACAGCTATGACTGATGCTATAATCCCCAGTGGGTCATAAGACCAACTGAAACTCAACTTGAACTTCATTTGTTTCAATAAACTATCTACCTCTCTCTTTGCAACTCTTGTGTTGGCTATGAATGGGCCAACACATGCTTTCAATTTAAATTGAGGTTTTTGTTTTCTAGAAACAAAATGAACATCATATACATTAATCATTTGTTTAATATATTCAAGAGCAAAAATTCTCATTGGGAGGAAGAAAGGCAATTTGTATGGTTGTATCTCACATCCATAAATCCTAATTTATGTAAAAGTTTGGTATAAATACTAGTATCCAACCTTTAACTGTTCACTAAGATGTAAAATTCTTTTAATTTCAGTAGAAATCCTAGGAACAACATCACTATTTAATAAACAATTTTGCAACATACAAGAATTGATTGACAAAATACTAAAGGATACCTCTTCAAAAGCGTTTCTCACTAGTGAAGTCTAGTGAATAACTGACTGTGGGTTTCCTGTAATATCCAACTTCTGCAAAGAGAACATGAATATTTCTCATTGATTAGATAGGAACAGGTAGATTAAAACCGATTGATGCTTGAAAGAGACTTCAACACTAAACTTCAAAAACTGCTCATGAATAATGTCTGAAAGGAACTTCCTGTAACTAAACATAACTGAAGGCTTTTTACCAAAGGAAAATACTGATAAAAATCCTAAAATTACTTCATCGACCCATTGGTCACTGGAGTATCCTAATATACAAGAAGCTAAATAAATGACCTACCTAGACATCTTAGGTAACATGGAAGCATAATAGGGAGGATTCGTCTTGGCTAATTCAAAATACTTAGGCATAAAATATTAAAAAATAAGAGTTTTTTTTTTAAATCCAAGTTTTTGGTAAATATCCATTAATGCATCAATAGAAAACATATGTAGGGATTCTTGAGAATTCAACTGAAGGGTTTGGAAAATTAACTCAAGGGTTACATAAAACAAAGTTTCATTGTTTTTAGCAATGATAGCTCTCTGAATTGGGAGATAGCAAGCTTCACTCGAGGCAATGAAATCTGGAAAATGATAGGTTTGAGGGAAGACAAATTGAGGTAATAGAGATTCCCAGAATGAAAATTCATCAATAGCATCCTCAAATTTTTGAAAGGCCCAATTGTACAGTTCATAGAGGTCGAAATCGAATTGGTATTTATAATTTTAAATTAAGTGTCAAGTAAAGGTAATTCATCTAAATTTATTATAGAAGGAAGCATTGGACTGTCAACAAATACTTTGGATTTTCCTTTATGAGAATCCATTAAGGAAAACAAAGTTGTTGGGGATTAGTAGAATAGTTACTTGGAAATAGGATGATCATAAGCTAGAAAATTGTTGGCATTCACTTGTAGGTTCGAGCTCAAAATCTTAACTGTAAGTAAAAGGAACAAAGAATGTATTTTGCAAAGGGATAGGATTTTAATTAAGTGTTGATAACGAGAAAAAATGGGTAACGGTAAATGGCGCGGAAGAATTGAATGTTTCAAATGTTGGTGGGGAATTAAATGCGTCACGAGTATCAGATAATTTATTGGGGATGTGGCAATGGTCAAATGTAGTGGGGGTTTTGGAAATATTCAAAACTGGCAGGAGGAATGGTGGAGGGATGAATGACGAAATGGTGGTTTACACGGGGGGGGATGGTGGTGATGTTCTATGGGCTTTTTCTTTTTAAATGGGTTACTTCAATGGATTGCAACTTGTCCACATACCTAAGGCGGAATCAGGTAAATTAACTTTTTAGACCCCCCCCCCCCCCCCCCCACTTTTGTTTTAACTAATCGATAACTCAGGGGTCCTGCAAATGATAAGGGACTGTTGATCTAGGCGGGCCTAATCTCATCCATTCAAATATAAACAATCTTTAAATGCTATTCAAAAAATAGGTCAAATAAATTTATTACATATGAATAATATTTTTAAAATGATAGGAAATAATAAAATAAAAATGATGCGACATTTGAATGTGCGCACAATACAAGGGATATTATTTTAATATATTATTTTTTATCCCTTTCTTATTCTTTCTTTCTTTTGATTTTTTTATTGTTTCTCTTTTCTTTTCTTTTCAGCTGTTTATTTCTTTTTCTTATTTTTCTATTCTCTTTCTCTCTCTCTCTCTCTCTCTCTCTCTCTCTCTCTCTTTCTCTCTCGCTATATATATTGAAAATAAAGGAAAAACTACAAAATATTACAAGGGTAAAAATAAGTTACAACAATGGTCATGCAAGAAGTTGCAAATTAGTTAGACAAGGGATTGTCAGGAATTATTCATGGGAGGAATAAATCATGTTCACATATATTTCCATTGATGATTAGGCTATCTGAGTTAAAGAGCCATAAGGTGACAACAACATAGATACAAGAGCTAGACCACCTACATTTTTCTACTAAATATTTCCATGGGTATAATGCCAGGCGAATTGTTAGGAGACATTGTCAAAGGATTGGTCACAATACAGGATACTCATCTATGTCCACAAAAAAAGATGAGAAGATAAATAAATTAAACAATGGAAACATGAAGATGCATCCAATAATCGAGATCATTTCACCCCTCGATCCACCAAATCAAGATTGCAAGTGTAGGAGGAGGAGGAGTTAACATCTCAAGCAAAGAAAGTTGCTCCCAAGAAAAGGATAAGGTATTCCTCGAGAGGTAAGAGAATCAAGAAATGGAAATACAATCCTTTAAACTCAAGATCATTCAAGAAGAGAAGAAAAGGATAGAAGTAGAAGAGGAAGAGAAGAAGAGTGAATAGGATGAATTATTAGACAGAGACAGTTCTATGAGGAGGAAGCAAAACAAAGGTTGGAAGGAGAACAATTCAATCAAGAGATGGAAGAGGAACAATTAGAGGAAGAATATACCATATAGCGAATGGAGGAAGAACTAGATACTCTAGGATAACATCTTCTCACAAGTGGTTATCTTCCATTTGGAGAAATGGGGATCACACCTCCACTAATAGACAAGGTCATGGATGTATGAAGTGTAACGTTCGATCAACAAAAGAAGAGGATCATGCAAAAAAGCATAAATATTTATCAAAGGATATTCATAATCTAGTCTTAGTGCCTACAGAGAAGGTGATAACTACCAACACTAGAAGGAATCTGAGGGTAGTCATGGCGTCAAATGTTGCAGTCGCTACAACAGAAAAGGATAACTTTGAGTACTTGTTGAATGAGAATTCCAGGTTGAGAAGAAACTTGCTACAGCGAAGAAATAGGCAAAACATATTGTGGTAGATAATTAGCCATTGTCATCACAGAAATTTAACATGCAGAATGACAGTCAGCCATGCAAGAAGAGTTGGGGCAAATTTAGAACACCATGGTGTGACTATATGATGAGATAATACTTATACAATAGGTTATGGCTCCTCTCATTAACATTCAAAATAAGGAACAAGAAGTGTTGAAACTCTTAAAGGTAGAAAATATAGTACTTGATTAGATGCAAGAGTGGAATTCCAAATATCCAGATGCTCCTCAACATTTGGAAAAGAAGGCTAATTTTTTTTGTAGAAATGGATAGAGTTCAGTTGAGAATCCACATATAAAACTACTTGCATCTTAGAGTTCAATCGGTTAGTACTATAGCTACATATAATTGACCTCATAATGAATTTGAGTCTCTAACAAATAAATATGGGATGTCCACCATCAGATCAATTGAAGAAATCAGAGGCAGTGAAGTCATCTTCTAGGAGATTAGAGAACATATTGAACAAATCTAGCATGCAGCGGAACATGAAGTCTTGGAGGTAACCAAATACATTATTTTGTAGTACACCTTTGTACGAGTCAAAGTTCACATGAAACTCTCATGTTACATTCATATAAGATGAATGTCCTTTAATTGCAAGAAACAATGTGTACTAGGTCTCTCAAGAGGTTTTGTGATGGCATAGAGTTTGAGGATATGTGTGATCTCAACTTTTAACCAGTAGTTCAAAATTGTGTTAGAAAAGTTCACCATGTTGGATCAGGTTCATTTCAAGATGTTGAATTGCTATGGTCCTTACTAGAATCGTCATTTTTTCTAGGAGCATGCCAAAGGATCAAGTTTGTCATTAGACCCTTTATGTCTTATGGGAGGAGACTAGGATTTCTTCATCTCAGACCAAGAATTTTGGGCAGTTTATTCTACATTGATCCATTGGCCTAGTATTTTATTACACTACTCGAAGAATTAGGGATGGTATACATTGAACCATTGTTGTTTTTCCCATAATGGTACAATAAGAGTGGGATCTAAAGGAATCACAAATAGTTTGGATCATTTTTATTGGTCCATCTCTTACTAGAAACAGTAAGGCATTACAGAAACTGGATAGGTGAATTTTCCAAAGGATTGCGAGATCATGCCCCCATTTTCTTACAACTGAGGAAGAAGGTAGAAGAGAAAAAAGCATCATACAAATTCAACTCTCATTGGATGAAAGAAAATTCTTTCTCCAATCTGGTTAGATCGAGTTGGGTGTCTTTTGATTCTTCAGGTGTAGAATCTTTAATGAGATACTTCTTTTGTAATGTAAAGAAGATTAAATGAGAGGCCATCGTATGGAATCAAGCCCATAAGGAATGAGAAATGTTGGATAGAGGTTGGAATTTCCCAATTATATAGAGCTCAACCATCCTGAATACTTTCAAAGGAGGATATAGAAAAATTTTGATCTCTAGAAGGTAAGAAACAAGAACTAATGGATGAGGAAGAAGAGACTTGGAAACTATGCAACCAAAATATTTTGGTTGAGCAAGGGGATAATAATACCAATTTTTTCCATAAGTTCACAAAGAATTAGAGGGTCACCAACACCATATTGGAGAAGACTGAGGAAGATGGTTCTCTTATTTCCTTAGAAGCAAGTTTGAGTAATTTGGCTCTCAATTTCTTCCAAAGTTTATTTGAAGAGTTGGAGGTTTCTAAGATGGAAGCACATTTGAAGGTGACTAAAATTTTTCCCATAATGTTTGATAATGATCCCATTGATGTTCTCAAGGAATCATTTATTCGAAGGAAGTTGTGCTAGTTCTTAAAACATCCAAGAAGGAAAAGAGTCCAAGACTTGATGGATGAGTAACATAATTTTGTTTAGATTTATTAGACCTCCTAGCTTAGGATCTAATCAATGTCATTGAAGATATTAGAGTGGTACGAAGAATCCCGAGAGAAATCAATTCCACTTTCATGGCATTAATTCTTAAGAATACCAATTCATAATATTTTAAAAAAATTTACCATATGTCTTTATGTAATTTCCTATGTAAGTTGAATTTAAAAAATCTAGCTAACTGTTTGAAGGAACAATTTTAAAAATGTATTTCTAAAGAATAGCCTGGATTCATGAGAAATAGAAATATCCTCAATGCTATTGGATCAACACAAGAAGGACTACATTGTATGAAAGTAAATAATATCAGAGGGTTAGTGTTGAAATTATATCTAGTCAAAGCTTTCGATAGAGTTAATTGGGTCTAATTGATACTATTTTTACTACAAATTGATCTTCCTCTTGGTATTACTGATTGGATAATGGGATGTGCCACTTCAATAAACTTTGTGGAACTGGTCAATGGCATACTAATCCAATTTTTTAAAACCTCTAGAGAAATTTGACAAGGATGTCCACTTTCACCTTTCTATTCCTACTAGTCGCTGAAAGCTCAAGTATTCTTCTTAACTAGGTGGCAAGGGAAGGGAGAATCAATGGTATACATGTATACACTCTTGTTAAACTCTTACAAATATTATTTTTTGATGATAAGCATGGAATATAAGCACTTAAAGCACTTTTAGGATAAGAACATTTTGAAACTAAAACATTTTTTTAAATATCTAGACCATAATCAAGGTTACCAATACGAGTCCTTAATGGATAAAAACCTTAGAATGACTCCCCTATTGTCACACCAAGGAATCAAAATATTGGACCACCAATTTGAATTTTATTAATTTGAACTTAAATAAATATATACATCATACTGAATTTGGGATTCCAATTCCAAGGCTTCTTCAAATTTCCCTATTAGATTTATGTACATATTTACATATTTTTCTCAATCATGGAGGATTAGGTGTCTAACATTCCCCCTTTATTCTGAAGGGGTGTGTTTGAGTCCAAGCATCATTTTGAATCTTTCAAACTTTTCTCTTCCAAGTGATTTGATGAAGATGTCTGCAATTTTCTCATTTGTGAAACAATGTCATAGGTGGATAGTCTTGGCCTCTACATGATGTCAAATAAAATTATACTTTATATTGATATGTTTGTTTTGATCATGGAGTTTTGAATTCTTTCCCAATTTAATAGTATAAGTATTTTCAATCAAAAGAGGAGTAGAGTTCATTTGTTTTCCTTGCAAATATTCAAGAACTTTACTAAGCCACACAATATCCTTGGTTTCTTGTACAGATTCCACATATTCTTCCTTTCTTGTGGAATTTGATGGAACAAATTCTTTGCATGACTTCTAGGAGGCAACTCTTGATCCAAGAATTATAGCACAGACTAACATAGACAATCCATTTTCCTTATCTACATCAAAGCCTGAATCAAAATATCCAATCAAGCTTAAGTAATTCATATGTGAATATTTGAGTCTGAAATCTTGAGCTCCTTTATAGTATTATAGAAATATTTTTGCAGCAAACCAATGCCTCTCACAAGGCTTTTCATAAACCTTTAAAGGATTCCAACAACAAATTAAAGATCTAGTCTAGTAGTGGTGAGGTTGATAAAACTTCCCACAAGCTATATATATTTAGTTGAATCTTCAAATTTATTTCCTTATTTATATGTAAGCCTAATATTTTTTTCCATTGGAGTGGACAAAGGATTGCATTCAACCATGCCAAATTTGTTCAAAAATTTTCCAATGCATTTTTTTAATAGAGGAATATATATCTCGAACATTGGGTCACTTCAATGCCCAAATAGTAATAAAATTGTCCTAAATCTATCATCTCAAATCCCTTATTCAATTTTTTCTTTATCGATGCATTACAATTTTCATTATTCATTGTTATTAATAGATCATCTACATATACCACAAGATAGAGAACAATTTTGCCAACTTAATTAAAAAATAAAGTTGTATCATCAAGATTAAAGAGTTTGATTTTTTTTATTTTTGTTTTAAATGTTAAGTCAATTTTTCGTACTAGGCTCATGTTGCTTATTTCATACCATACAAGGATCTGATGAGTTTACATACTTTTTGTTCTTGAACCTTCATAACGAAACCTTATGGTTGAGACACAAAAACATTTCCTTTCACATTTCCATTCAAGAAAGTAGTTTTTACATTCATTTGATGGACATTCCATCCATTTTGAGATCCCATGGAAAAGAGAGTTCACATGGTGGCCTATTTGCCTATGGTGGAAAATATATATTCATAATCCACCCCTTCTTTTTGTGCAAATACATTTTCCACAAGCCTTGATTTGTGCTTATCAAGTGAGACATGTGATTTATACTTGTTGTTGAAGGCCCACTTGCATCCAATTGGTTTGGTTCCAAATGGATGGTCAACTAGCTTCCATGTTCCATTTTATATAAGCTTAATGTACCATAAGTCACCCTTTAGAAAATGAAAAATTATTTAATCTTGCCCTATGCAGAAGGTCATTGTGCTAAGGTTTTCTACACAAGGACCTTCGCACAATGAAATTTAGAATTCACATTAAAAATATGAGGTGGTGGTCCCTACAAAGCATACAAGGTTTGATCTACATTGGTTGCATAGAAAGTTGCATGTCTTAGCATAGGCTTAGCATTGACACATACATTTTCCTTCGTCTCAAATTTAACGAGCAATCTGAATGAGCGTGAGCAGAAGGAGTGAGCAGCTAGAGGAACCATAGTAAATAAATATACATTATGGCCATGATATTGGAATTTTTTCAGTAAATTTATGGGTTCATGTCATTAGTAATTGATCCACGATGGGATTGGTGGTTTCACTTGCCTGTTTTTCTTTATTTACTAGCAACCAAAACCAACTAATGTGCCAAACCAAAAAAAAGTTGACCATGGCTAAGCTTAGCACATAGTAAGGGTAACCCATGTTTACCAAGTTAATTAAAGGAGTCACAACACATGGCACTTTATGTGTAGCCACCTTAATGGAAGTCTCAAGACGTTCGAGGACCACTCCAGTCAAACTTTCAACAACGTTAGTGAGCTTGGAGGTAAGGGGGCGGGTCACCCCACGGAAGGCTTAATATACATTACCCGCCCTTTACCTTGAACCCTATGATGATGTGCGTCACAAACTTTTAAATTGTGAATGCCTATGGCTCCTATGCTTCTCACTCTCTTTACTTATCGGTATAAGTAGACCCTGAAAAAAATAAAAATAATGAATGCATTGTTGATTCAGTTGAAGTTCAACTTCTCAAATTATTAGTGCAGCAATTGTTTTGACCATATATCCAACATCTTTAAACTTTAGAACTATTTAGGGTTCTCACTATCAATTTAAATCAGTTGCAATTTTTATAAAAGGTACATGAAATAATTATAGTCTTGAAACTGAGTTATTTAAGCACAAAGGTTTACCCCTCTTGTCATTTTATTGTGACTAAATTTGACTTTACAGGCATACCTAAATACTATGAGAATTGAGTTTAAACTTAATATTTTATTGTAGTGTGCTTACTAAACAAGTGTGGAAAATGCATTAGTTGAGTGTTCTAAAAGTGCAATAAATGCTAATCCTTGGTACTTTTACTTTGTGAGCTGAATTGTTTCAACAACCAACCCCTCTTTCCACAACTATCCTCCACTCTCACTAACCTCATTTTTTTGTCTCTTTGTAATTTATATTGGTATCACACATATTATGACAATGCTATTGAATCCTCGCAGTAGAGTTGTGCATTTAGAGATGTGGGAATTAGTTTCAATAGACATCATTGACCAAGTTTCGATACTGGAACTACCCAAGGGGATAAGCAAGAACTAATATGTCTTGAATCCATTGATCCTCGATATTGGCCAAGTAATTTTGCCTCTAACAATGATAATAATTAGGAAGATCAATAAATTTTATGATAAGTCTATAGAATGTTGTTACACCATAAAGGATGTGTAGAGATTTTCTTGTGCCATGCTTTCCACATAGTGAAATCTCTGCACAAGGTCAACTTCTCTACACAAGGGAAAGGACAGTAGTTGAGGGAAGTTATTTAACCCTCTGCCTGCCGCCCACGCCCCCACCCCAACACTACTCACCAATGTAAAGGACCTACAACCACATCAATTTTGGCATCATTGGGTAGAGAAATAGCATAACAGTGCCACTATTAGTTGGAATTTTGTTTATCCCCCCTAGTGTCTACGTAAATGAAGTGAAATTGTGTTAGTTCTAGCATTATTGGCTAGAGCGATAACATAACAATGTTAGTATCAGAGCACTCATTAATGGAATGACCACTCACAAAATTAGTTTTTATTATTATTTTAGAATGAATTGTGAGACACTAACATTACCGAATACCCATTTTTTTTAGGTAGAAAAAAATCATCCGATTTTGAAAAGAGTTGATTCAGAATATACCTTTTTTTTGGAGCATATTTTTTACACTTTAATTTTTATTATTTATCAAGTATGGAAATTTTTTTCTGAATGTAAGTGATTTTCAGGCTGATTTTGAAAAGTGTTAATGTGCCATCAACCCCTCTTTTTAGAGCGCTTATTTTTTACACTTTAAATTTTCTACTGTATTAAGTCTGAATGATTTTTTTTGAAATGTTGGTAATTTTCATACGAATTTTGAGAAACATAAATTAAAAAAATATAAATATAGATATGTTGGTGATTTTCATACGAATTTTATATAGATATAATTAAAAAAATATGTATTTTTGGATCTTTTGCTAAAAGCTACATGTTAAATAAAATATTTTTATGGAAATTTGAATAAAAAAATTTGAAAGAAACATAAATTTTATTAATTTTTGATTATTTAAAAATTATGACATTTTTATTTCTTTTAAAGAAAATGGTTCACATATATTCAAGTTATAATAACCAAAAAAAAACGAGTTTAAATAAAAATCCTTAAAATAAAAATCACAATATAATCTTTATATTATATATATTATATATAATTATATATTATATATCACATTGAAATTAAAATATAATAAAAATAAAAAGGTTGAAGGAAAAGAAATAAAAAAGAAAATTGAAACAATTTTTTAAAAGAATAAAAATCAATAAATGACATTGAAATAATAATAAAGAAAAAAAATTAAAAAAACCAAATTAAAAACTTAAAAAAAAAACATAAAAAAGATACAAATAATAACTAAAAACAAATTAAAAGGTCGACTAGCGCACCTAGGCTCGAGGCTCCATAGGCATTAGATGGCCAGGTAAATCCAGGCCTGGCCTACCTAGGGCCCACGGATAGGGCCTAGGGCCTTGGCAGGCCAGGTCGATTCAAGGAATCAACCTAGCCTACCTAAGGCCTGTGGGGTTTCGATTTTTATTGATTATATTTTTATAGGTTTAAATTTTTTTCTAAATGTTTTTTTTTTTTTTCAAATTATTTCCTTTTAAAGACTTTTTATGTATTTTTTTTTAAATTGGTTTTTTAGTTTTTATTTTTATTTTTCTTTTATTATCTAATCATTTTAATTAATTTATTTTTTATTTTTATTTATTTTACCTTTTTTGTTTCTTTTGTTTAAATTTTTTTAAGAGATTATTGGTTGTTTATTATTTATATTTTGTCTTTCTAAGTTAATTTTCTTGTCCACAAAGTCTTCGAGACAAATGGGTGATCCAAGTGCTTTGTTAGCACTCGTTGATGTGAAGTCGATATCCCAATTCCCCACCTTGATTGGCGGTGATATATTGGACATGTGAAGATATAGCCTTTACCAAGCTTTACAAAAAAATTTATTTTGTTTTTTTTTTAAATAATTTTTATGTTGGATTTTTATTGTTATTATTTTTTGAATTTTTTGTGTTTTTTTTGTAATTTTTATTTATTTATTTATATATTTATTATTTTATTTTTTCAAAAGGGTCCATGGCGATCATCGACTAGCAACCCGATCCTATCATGTGTCAATTTGATACTTGATTTGAAAGTTTTTGTTATAATGGATCGAGTCCACCCCCACAATATGTCAATTTCATGGTTGGTCTTTAAGTTTTCATTATAATGGGTCGAGCTCATCTACAATGCGTGTCAATTTGATGGTAGATTTTTAAATTTTTGTTGCAATTTGTCAAGTTGCCATAGGTTAAGATTTTAAAATCACTATACTTTTAGCATTTAAAAAGGTAATTACTCTTGATATAATGACTCTTCCATTTAGGTGCTCATTTAAAAAAAAAATTAATCATAAAAAAATTTCATATAAGGTTTTATGTAATCATGATCTTCCTTTTTAATTTCATGGTTGAAAATTTGTCAAAAGTTTAAGGTTTTTCTAAGTCATGATAGTTTATCTTTAATTCTATGGTTGAAAATAGTTATAAGTATTTTTTCTTTAACACCATGGCTGAAAAGTATTGAAATTTGAATGACTTTCATAAACATTATATTTTATCTTTAATGCCATGTTTGAAAATCATTGGAATTTTAAGGCTTTTCAGAGACATGATATTTTATCCTTGATGTCATGCTTAAAAAAAGTTGAAATTT
>APFE030863043.1:0-11179 GCA_000404065.3 Pinus taeda | reverse complement strand
AAAGGGGATGAAAAATCATGAAACTTATGAAGAAACATTTTGAAACATCCTAAAAGATCATGAAAGATCATGAAAGATCGCAAAAAATCATGAAAGATGAAAAAAGATCAAGAAAGACGATGAAAGACCGCGAAAGATGATGAAAAATCACAAAAGATGAAAAAACATCATGAGATATCATGAAACATCCTAAAAGATGTCCAAAAATCATGAAAGATCATAAAAGATGATGAAAATTTACAAAAGAATGCAAAATATCACAAAATATGAATAAGTATCATGAAAGATTGTGAAATACCGCGAAATATAACGAAAAATCACGAAAGATGACAAGATATGTTGAAAGATCATGAAAGGTGAATAAAAATCACGAAAGATGAAGAAAAACCACAAAATATGATGAACGATTGTGAAATACCATAAAAGATCGCAAAATATGAAGAAATATTGCCAAATATCATGAAAGTCAAAGAAAGACCGTGAAACATCGTAAAATATGACAAAAACTCACAAAAGATTGTGAAATACCATGAAACATCTTAAAACATGACAAAATATTGTGAAAGATAAAGAAAAATCAATAAATATCACGAAAGATTGCAAGAGATCATGAAACATCCTAAAAGATGACAAAAGATCATGAAAGATCGCAAAAGATAATGAAAGATGATGAAAAATCGCAAAACAACGCAAAATATCATAAAGATAAAGAAATATCATGAAATATCATGAAATCACCACGAAAATATCACGAAAGGAAGACAAAAAGATCTGAAGATGACAAAAGATTCATAAAAGAAATTGAAAATCGTGAAAAGATGACGAGGAGCGCGAAAGATGACAAAAGATTGTGAAAGATGACGAAAAATCATGAAAGATGACAAAAATCAGAAAGATTGATGAAAGATCACAAAAGATGACAAAAGATGACAAAAGATCGTGAATGATCCTAAAAAATCACCAAAGATGTTGAAAAGATTGTGAAAGATGTTGAAAGATTGTGAAAGATGACGAAAGATCGAGAAAGATGACATAAGATGACGAAAGATAGCGAAAATTAACGAAATATTGCAAAAGATCACGAAAGATCATGAAGGACCATAAAAGATCGCAAAAGATGATGAAGTATCATGAAAAGTGACAAAAGACCAAGAAAGATTGGAAAAGATGATGAAAGATAACAAAAAATCGTGAAAGATGTAGAAAGATCGCGAAAGATTATGAAAGATCGCAAAAGATGACAAAAGACCATGAAACATTCTAAATTATGACAAAAACTCGTGAAACATTGTGAAAAACCATAAAACGTCCTAAACGGCGATGAAAATATCTTCAAAGATCATGAAATATTGCGAAAGATGATGAAAAATCACAAAAGATGACGAAAGATCATAAAAGATCACAAAAGATTGTGAAAGAACATGAAACATCCTAAAAGATGATAAAAGATCATGAAACATTGCAAAAGATTATTAAAGATAACTAAAAACCACAAAAGAACGAAACATATCACAAAACATGAAGAAATATCATGAAAGATAGCAAAAGATCATGAAAGATAACAAAAGATGACGAAAGATCGTGGAAAATGACGAAAAATTATGAAAGATGATGGAAAAGCACGAAAGATGATGAAAGAGTGTGAAAGATGACAGAAAATCACGAAAGATCTTGAAAGACCATGAAATATGACAAATGGTCCAAAAAAATCACGAAATATGTTGAAAGATCAGGAAACATGACAAAAGATTACAAAAGATGACGAAAGGTCACGAAAGATTGCAAAAGGTCATGAAACGTAACAAAAGATAACGAAAAATCATGAAAGATCGCAAAAGATGATGAAATAATGTGAAAGATGACGAAAAATCATAAACTTATGAAGAAACATCGTTAAAGATCACAAAAGATCATTAAACATCTTAAAATATGATGAAAGATCATGAAATATTTCAATAGATCACAAAATGTGATAGAAGATCTTGAAAGGTGACGAAGGATGACCAAAAATCATGAAAGAGGACAAAACATCGTGATCATGAAGATCTAAAAAGAGACGAAAGATCCATGAAAGGGCCATAAAGATTAAAAAAAAATAATCATGGAAAAATGACGAAATACCATGAAGATTCGGCAAAAGACGAAGAAAGATCATGGAAGATGAAGAAAGACTACCAAACGATGTGAAACATCCTAAAATATGACGAAAAGCTCACGAAAAATGTTAAAGACCAGAAACATCCTAAAAGATGATGAAAATTCTTTGAAAGATGGATGAAATATTGCGGAAAATGACGAAAATGATGAAAGATGATGAAACATCGTGAAAGATCACGAAAGGTCATCGAACGTTGTAAAATATTATGAAAGATCACAAAGATGATGAAAGATGACAAAAAATCACAAAAGAACGTAAAATATCACAAAAAATTAAGAAATATCATGAAATATCACAAAAGACCACGAAAGATGACAAAAGATATTGAAAAATGAAGAAAGATGACGGAAAATCATGAAAGATGACAGAGGATCACGAAAGATGATGAAAGATTGTGAAAAATGAAGAAAAAATGTGAAGATGATAGAAAATCATGAAAGATGATGAAAGATGACGGAAAATCTTGAAAAATCACTAGTGATCCTAAAAAATTACAAAAGATTATGAAAGATCGTGAAAGATCACAAAAGATCGACAAAGATGACGAAAGATTACAAAAGATGAAGAAATATGAAAAAAAGTCACGAAATATGCAAAAGATCACGAAACATGATAAAAGATGACATAAAATCATGAAATATCACAAAATATCATGAAAGATGACTAAAGATGGCGAAAAAATCATGAAATATTGCAAAATATTGCAAAAGACAGCAAAATATCATGAAAAATCATGACAGATCATGAACAACCTAAAAATATCACGAAAGATGACAAAATATGATGAAATATCACGAAAACCTGTGAAATATGACAAAAGATCAAGAAACTTCGCAAAAGATCCTGAAACACCTTGAACGATCACAAAATATGAAGAAAGATCATGAAAGATGATGAAATATCACAAAAGATGACAAAATAATGTGAAACGTCCTAAAAGATCAGGAAAGATGATGAAAGACTACAAAATATCATGAATGATGAAGAAAGATCACGAAATACCAAAGATCACAAAAGATGAAAAAATAATGTGAAAGGGGATGAAAAATCATGAAACTTATGAAGAAACATTGTGAAACATCCTAAAAGATGATGAAAGATCATGAAAGATCGCAAAAAATCATGAAAGATGAAAAAGGATCAAGAAAGATGACGAAAGACCGCGAAAGATGATGAAAAATCACAAAAGATGAAAAAACATCATGAGATATCATGAAACATCATGAAAGATCCTAAAAGATGTCCAAAAATCATGAAAGGTCATAAAAGATGATGAAAATTTACAAAAGAATGCAAAATATCACAAAATATGAAGAAGTATCATGAAAGATTGTGAAATACCGCGAAAGATAACGAAAGATCACGAAAGATGACAAGATATGTTGAAAGATCATGAAAGATCATGAAAGATGAATAAAAATACGAAAGATGAAGAAAAACCACAAAATATGATGAAAGATTGTGAAATACCATAAAAGATCGCAAAATATGATTACGGATCATGAAAAGTTACAAAAGACCATGAAAGATCGCAAAAGATGAAGAAATATTGCAAAATCTCATGAAAGTCAAAGAAAGACCGTGAAACATCGTAAAATATGACAAAAACTCACAAAAGATTGTGAAATACCATGAAACATCTTAAAAGATGACAAAAAATTGTGAAAGATAAAGAAAAATCAATAAATATCACGAAAGATTGCAAGAGATCATGAAACATCCTAAAAGATGACAAAAGATCATGAAAGATCGCAAAAGATAATGAAAGATGATGAAAAATCGCAAAACAACGCAAAATATCATAAAAGATAAAGAAATATCATAAAATATCATGGAATATCATGAAATACCACGAAATATCACGAAAGAAGACAAAAAATCTTGAAAGATGACAAAAGATCATGAAAGAAGATGAAAAATCGTGAAAGATGACGGGGAGCGCGAAAGATGACAAAAGATTGTGAAAGATGACGAAAAAATCATGAAAGATGACAAAAAATCATGAAAGATGATAAAAGATCACAAAAGATCGTGAATGATCCTAAAAAATCACCAAAGATGTTGAAAAGATTGTGAAAGATGTTGAAAGATTGTGAAAGATGACGAAAGATCGAGAAAGATGACATAAGATGACGAAAGATAGCGAAAATTAACGAAATATTGCAAAAGATCACGAAAGATCATGAAGGACCATAAAAGATCGCAAAAGATGATGAAGTATCATGAAAAGTGACAAAAGACCAAGAAAGATTGGAAAAGATGATGAAAGATAACAAAAAATCGTGAAAGATGTAGAAAGATCGCGAAAGATTATGAAAGATCGCAAAAGATGACAAAAGACCATGAAACATTCTAAATTATGACAAAAACTCGTGAAACATTGTGAAAAACCATAAAACATCCTAAACGGCGATGAAATATCTTCAAAGATCATGAAATATTGCGAAAGATGATGAAAATCACAAAAGATGACGAAAGATCATAAAAGATCACAAAAGATTGTGAAAGAACATGAAACATCCTAAAAGATGATAAAAGATCATGAAACATTGCAAAAGATTATGAAAGATAACTAAAAACCACAAAAGAACGAAACATATCACAAAACATGAAGAAATATCATGAAAGATAGCAAAAGATCATGAAAGATAACAAAAGATGACGAAAGATCGTGAAAAATGACGAAAAATTATGAAAGATGATGGAAAAAGCACGAAAGATGATGAAAGAGTGTTAAAGATGACAGAAAATCACAAAAGATCCTGAAAGACCATGAAATATGACAAATGGTCCAAAAAAATCACGAAATATGACAAAATATGATGAAATATCACGAAAGACTGTGAAATATGACAAAAGATCAAGAAACTTCGCAAAAGATCCTGAAACACCTTGAACGATCCCAAAATATGAAGAAAGATCATGAAAGATGATGAAATATCACAAAAGATGACAAAATAATGTGAAACATCCTAAAAGATCAGGAAAGATGATGAAAGACTACAAAATATCATGAATGATGAAGAAAGATCACGAAATACCAAGATCACAATTTAAGATGAAAAAATAATGTGAAAGGGGATGAAAAATCATGAAACTTATGAAGAAACATTGTGAAACATCCTAAAAGATGATGAAAGATCATGAAAGATCGCAAAAAATCATGAAAGATGAAAAAAGATCAAGAAAGATGACGAAAGACCGCGAAAGATGATGAAAAATCACAAAAGATGAAAAAACATCATGAGATATCATGAAACATCATGAAAGATCCTAAAAGATGTCCAAAAATCATGAAAGATCATAAAAGATGATGAAAATTTACAAAAGAATGCAAAATATCACAAAATATGAAGAAGTATCATGAAAGATTGTGAAATACCGCGAAATATAACGAAAGATCACGAAACATGACAAGATATGTTGAAAGATCATGAAAGATGAATAAAAATCACGAAAGATGAAGAAAAACCACAAAATATGATGAAAGATTGTGAAATACCATAAAAGATCGCAAAATATGATTACGGATCATGAAAAGTTACAAAAGACCATGAAAGATCGCAAAAGATGAAGAAATATTGCAAAATATCATGAAAGTCAAAGGAAGACCGTGAAACATCGTAAAATATGACAAAAACTCACAAAAGATTGTGAAATACCATGAAACATCTTAAAGATGACAAAATATTGTGAAAGATAAAGAAAAATCAATAAATATCACGAAAGATTGCAAGAGATCATGAAACATCCTAAAAGATGACAAAAGATCATGAAAGATCGCAAAAGATAATGAAAGATGATGAAAAATCGCAAAACAACGCAAAATATCATAAAAGATAAAGAAATATCATGAAATATCATGAAATACCACGAAATATCACGAAAAAAGACAAAAGATCTTGAAAGATGACAAAAGATCATGAAAGAAGATGAAAAATCGTGAAAGATGACGGGGAGCGCGAAAGATGACAAAAGATTGTGAAAGATGACGAAAAATCATGAAAGATGACAAAAAATCATGAAAGATGATGAAAGATCACAAAAGATGACAAAAGATCACAAAAGATCGTGAATGATCCTAAAAAATCACCAAAGATGTTGAAAGATTGTGAAAGATGTTGAAAGATTGTGAAAGATGACGAAAGATCGAGAAAGATGACATAAGATGACGAAAGATAGCGAAAATTAACGAAATATTGCAAAAGATCACGAAAGATCATGAAAGACCATAAAAGATCGCAAAAGATGATGAAGTATCATGAAAAGTGACAAAAGACCAAGAAAGATTGGAAAAGATGATGAAAGATAACAAAAAATCGTGAAAGATGTAGAAAGATCGCGAAAGATTATGAAAGATCGCAAAAGATGACAAAAGACCATGAAACATTCTAAATTATGACAAAAACTCGTGAAACATTGTGAAAAACCATAAAACATCCTAAACGGCGATGAAATATCTTCAAAGATCATGAAATATTGCGAAAGATGATGAAAAATCACAAAAGATGACGAAAGATCATAAAAGATCACAAAAGATTGTGAAAGAACATGAAACATCCTAAAAGATGATAAAAGATCATGAAACATTGCAAAAGATTATGAAAGATAACTAAAAACCACAAAAGAACGAAACATATCACAAAACATGAAGAAATATCATGAAAGATAGCAAAAGATCATGAAAGATAACAAAAGATGACGAAAGATCGTGAAAAATGACGAAAAATTATGAAAGATGATGGAAAAGCACGAAAGATGATGAAAGAGTGTGAAAGATGACAGAAAATCACGAAAGATCTTGAAAGACCATGAAATATGACAAATGGTCCAAAAAAATCACGAAATATGTTGAAAGATCGGGAAACATGACAAAAGATTACAAAAGATGACGAAAGGTCACGAAAGATTGCAAAAGGTCATGAAACGTGACAAAAGATAACGAAAAATCATGAAAGATCGCAAAAGATGATGAAATAATGTGAAAGATGACGAAAAATCATAAACTTATGAAGAAACATCGTTAAAGATCACAAAAGATCATGAAACATCTTAAAATATGATGAAAGATCATGAAATATTTCAATAGATCACAAAATGTGATAGAAGATCTTGAAAGGTGACGAAGGATGACCAAAAATCATGAAAGAGGACAAAACATCGTGATCATGAAGGATCTGAAAGATGACGAAAGATCATGAAAGGCCATAAAAGATAAAAAAAAATATCATGAAAAATGACGAAATACAATGAAAGATCGCAAAAGACGAAGAAAGATCATGGAAGATGAAGAAAGACTACAAAACGCTGTGAAACATCCTAAAATATGACGAAAGCTCACGAAAAATTGTGAAAGACCATGAAACATCCTAAAAGATGATGAAAGATCTTGAAAGATGATGAAATATTGCGGAAAATGACGAAAAATGATGAAAAATGATGAAACATCGTGAAAGATCACGAAAGGTCATCGAACGTTGTAAAATATTATGAAAGATCACAAAAGATGATGAAAGATGACAAAAAATCACAAAAAGAACGTAAAATATCACAACAAATTAAGAAATATCATGAAATATCACAAAAGACCACGAAAGATGACAAAAGATATTGAAAAATGAAGAAAGATGACGAAAAATCATGAAAGATGACAGAGGATCACGAAAGATGATGAAAGATTGTGAAAAATGAAGAAAAAATGTGAAGATGATAGAAAATCATGAAAGATGATGAAAGATGACGAAAAATCTTGAAAAATCACTAGTGATCCTAAAAAATCACAAAAGATTATGAAAGATCGTGAAAGATCACAAAAGATCGACAAAGATGACGAAAGATTACAAAAGATGAAGAAATATGAAAAAAAGTCACGAAATATGCAAAAGATCACGAAACATGATAAAAGATGACATAAAATCATGAAATATCACAAAATATCATGAAAGATGACTAAAGATGGCGAAAAATCATGAAAGATCGCAAAATATTGCAAAAGACAGCAAAATATCATGAAAAATCATGACAGATCATGAACAACCTAAAAATATCACGAAAGATGACAAAATATGATGAAATATCACGAAAGACTGTGAAATATGACAAAAGATCAAGAAACTTCGCAAAAGATCCTGAAACACCTTGAACGATCACAAAATATGAAGAAAGATCATGAAAGATGATGAAATATCACAAAAGATGACAAAATAATGTGAAACATCCTAAAAGATCAGGAAAGATGATGAAAGACTACAAAATATCATGAATGATGAAGAAAGATCACGAAATACCAAAGATCACAAAAGATGAAAAAATAATGTGAAAGGGGATGAAAAATCATGAAACTTATGAAGAAACATTGTGAAACATCCTAAAAGATGATGAAAGATCATGAAAGATCGCAAAAAATCATGAAAGATGAAAAAAGATCAAGAAAGATGACGAAAGACCGCGAAAGATGATGAAAAATCACAAAAGATGAAAAAACATCATGAGATAGCATGAAACATCATGAAAGATCCTAAAAGATGTCCAAAAATCATGAAAGATCATAAAAGATGATGAAAATTTACAAAAGAATGCAAAATATCACAAAATATGAAGAAGTATCATGAAAGATTGTGAAATACCGCGAAATATAACGAAAGATCACGAAAGATGACAAGATATGTTGAAAGATCATGAAAGATGAATAAAAATCAGGAAAGATGAAGAGAAACCACAAAATATGATGAAAGATTGTGAATACCATAAAAGATCGCAAAATATGATTACGGATCATGAAAAGTTACAAAAGACCATGAAAGATCGCAAAAGATGAAGAAATATTGCAAAATATCATGAAAGTCAAAGAAGACCGTGAAACATCGTAAAATATGACAAAAACTCACAAAAGATTGTGAAATACCATGAAACATCTTAAAATATGACAAAATATTGTGAAAGATAAAGAAAAATCAATAAATATCACGAAAGATTGCAAGAGATCATGAAACATCCTAAAAGATGACAAAAGATCATGAAAGATCGCAAAAGATAATGAAAGATGATGAAAAATCGCAAAACAACGCAAAATACCATAAAAGATAAAGAAATATCATGAAATACCACGAAATATCACGAAAGAAGACAAAAGATCTTGAAAGATGACAAAAGATCATGAAAGAAGATGAAAAATCGTGAAAGATGACGGGGAGCGCAAAAGATGACAAAAGATTGTGAAAGATGATGAAAAATCATGAAAGATGACAAAAAATCATGAAAGATGATGAAAGATCACAAAAGATGACAAAAGATCACAAAAGATCGTGAATGATCCTAAAAAACACCAAAGATGTTGAAAGATTGTGAAAGATGTTGAAAGATTGTGAAAGATGACGAAAGATCGAGAAAGATGACATAAGATGACGAAAGATAGCGAAAATTAACGAAATATTGCAAAAGATCACGAAAGATCATGAAAGACCATAAAAGATCGAAAAAGATGATGAAGTATCATGAAAAGTGACAAAAGACCAAGAAAGATTGGAAAAGATGATGAAAGATAACAAAAAATCGTGAAAGATGTAGAAAGATCGCGAAAGATGTAGAAAGATCGCAAAAGATGACAAAAGACCATGAAACATTCTAAATTATGACAAAAACTCGTGAAACATTGTGAAAAACCATAAAACATCCTAAACGCGATGAAATATCTTCAAAGATCATGAAATATTGCGAAAGATGATGAAAAATCACAAAAGATGACGAAAGATCATAAAAGATCACAAAAGATTGTGAAAGAACATGAAACATCCTAAAAGATGATAAAAGATCATGAAACATTGCAAAAGATTATGAAAGATAACTAAAAACCACAAAAGAACGAAAAATATCACAAAACATGAAGAAATATCATGAAAGATAGCAAAAGATCATGAAAGATAACAAAAGATGACGAAAGATCGTGAAAAATGACGAAAAATTATGAAAGATGATGGGAAAGCACGAAAGATGATGAAAGAGTGTGAAAGATGACAGAAAATCACGAAAGATCTTGAAAGACCATGAAATATGACAAATGGTCCAAAAAAATCACGAAATATGTTAAAAGATCGGGAAACATGACAAAAGATTACAAAAGATGACGAAAGGTCACGAAAGATTGCAAAAGGTCATGAAACGTGACAAAAGATAACGAAAAATCATGAAAGATCGTAAAAGATGATGAAATAATGTGAAAGATGACGAAAAATCATAAACTTATGAAGAAACATCGTTAAAGATCACAAAAGATCATGAAACATCTTAAAATATGATGAAAGATCATGAAATATTTCAATAGATCACAAATGTGATAGAAGATCTTGAAAGGTGACGAAGGATGACCAAAAATCATGAAAGGGGACAAAACATCGTGATCATGAAGGATCTGAAAGATGACGAAAGATCATGAAAGGCCATAAAAGATTAAAAAAAATATCATGAAAAATGACGAAATACCATGAAAGATCGCAAAAGACGAAGAAAGATCATGGAAGATGAAGAAAGACTACAAAACGCTGTGAAACATCTTAAAATATGACGAAAGCTCACGAAAAATTGTGAAAGACCATGAAACATCCTAAAAGATGATGAAAGATCTTGAAAGATGATGAAATATTGCGGAAAATGATGAAAAATGATGAAAGATGATGAAACATCGTGAAAGATCACGAAAGGTCATCGAACTTTGTAAAATATTATGAAAGATCACAAAAGATGATGAAGGATGACAAAAAATCACAAAAGAACGTAAAATATCACAAAAAATTAAGAAATATCATGAAATATCACAAAAGACCACGAAAGATGACAAAAGATATTGAAAAATGAAAAAAGATGACGAAAAATCATGAAAGATGACAGAGGATCACGAAAGATGATGAAAGATTGTGAAAAATGAAGAAAAAATGTGAAGATGATAGAAAATCATGAAAGATGATGGAAGATGACGAAAAATCTTGAAAAATCACTAGTGATCCTAAAAAATCACAAAAGATTATG
>APFE030863021.1:85532-124201 GCA_000404065.3 Pinus taeda | reverse complement strand
ATTATTATTATCATACTTAAATTATTATAGTAATGCTATTAACTACTAATTATTAGAATAGGAGAAGGATATCTACCAATTGATTGTTATACCTGAGATGTATTGGTGATCTTAATTTCTATGATTAAGGGAAACAAGTTTCCACTAATCTCAATACCATTGTCCCTGTTGAGATTATGTGGATGTTTGATAGTTTCAATAACTTCTCTAATATTTCGCTTATGATGTTGTTCTTCCCTTGGGACAATTGAGGCATTTTCCAAGCAGATATGGTGCATAGTCCTTGAGGAATGTTCTACCAAGGCTAAAGTACGAGACCTTTCATTCCCAATATCAACTCCTTGTTCCTTGAGCCTTGTCTGCAAGGAGCGACCTGTTTCAGCAATGTAACTTTTTCCATAGGAACAATTTATTTTATAGACCCCTTTAAGTTGATGTCTATCAATATTATCTTTGACCAACCTAATACCTTGTCTAATAGTTCCAGGGGCTGAGAATGATGTGATTATGTTTTTCTTCCTTAGGATTTTACCAATCTTGTCAGTTACTCTTTGAATATAAGGTAGAAATACCCTACCACACTGAGGTTGGTCTTGAGTTCTAGGTTCATGAGATAACACCCTTCTTTTAGCTTTCTCTATTGCTATTTTAATTTCTTTTTCTTTGTAGCCTATACACTTAAAGGTTGAAAGTAAATGTTTCTTCT
Organism: Pinus taeda; assembly: GCA_000404065.3. Lineage (NCBI taxonomy): Eukaryota > Viridiplantae > Streptophyta > Pinopsida > Pinales > Pinaceae > Pinus > Pinus taeda. The sequence goes on along the minus strand of APFE030863021.1, from coordinate 123,495 downwards.
CTTCATTCAAATGCTTAGAGTTAGAAATACGAAGGCCTTTGATAGCAAGAGTGTTTAGAACACCAAACTTCTGGGTTGGGTGATGGTGGGAATTCGTGTAGAGGTAGATTTTTATGTGGGTTGACTTCTTGACAACCTTATGCCCTAAAGAGCCATCCTCTTTCCTGATTATGAGTACATCTCAATGGGATGCTCGTGTTTTCTTCTAGCTCCACGGTAAATTTTATTTCAGGAGAGATAGAGTTTAGGTGAATAAAAAACTTGTCAAGCTCTATTTTACCATGTATCCATTTTATATTGGTATCATCGACGAATCGCTTCCACCAGGCTAGCTTCAAAGGGTATGATTCAAGGGCTTTCTTTTCAAAGTATTCCATATATAAGTTTGCCACTATTTGTGAAAGGGGTGATCCCATTGCCACACCAGAAGTTTTCTCATAATATATTCTTTGGAAGGTGAAAACAATTGACTGCAAGCAGATTTCAACCAATCTTGTAGTTCCTAGATCAGTAACATCTTTATAACCTGAATGGCTTCATTAAGAGGAATCTTGGTGAATAAGGACACTACTTCAAAGCTAAAAAGGATTTCATCACGTTCTATCTTCTCATTTTTAATAAGATTCACAAAATCATGGGAGTCCTTGATGAAAGAATCAGTATCCCGGACAAGGGGCTTAAGGATTTTAGCAACATGCTTAGTGAGTTCGTAGGTTTGGGAACCAATGTTATTAACTATTGGTCTAAGAGGAGCCCCCTCTTTATGGATCTTTGGTAACCCATAAATTCTAGGGATAGTTTTACAAGAAGGGATTAATTTTTTCTTTAATTTATCCTCAAGGTTGGAATCTAAAATTGTCTTTTTTACCTCTTTCATAATCTTTTCGATGGGATTATTGTTCAGCTTCTTGTAACTTCCACATCTGAGGTGTTAATTCATTTTACATACATAGTCTTCTTTATCCAAGATCACAACTGCTCCTCCCTTATCTACCTTAAGAACCACAATTTTATCATTGTTTCGCAGGGATTTAAAGGCTCTTTGTTCTTCTTTACTTAAATTACCTTTGGGAATTTTGGCCTTTCTCATAATGAGGGAAAATTCTTGTCTTAATGTTTCTTTATCTTCCAAAGGAAGGTTATTAATCCCATCCTCTATGCTACATATCATATTCTCAATATGAAGGTTTTTAGGAGCAAATGCAAACCCCAAACCTTTGTTGAGGACACTAATGACTCCAAGACCTAATTCTTGGGAAGATAGATTAACCACCTTTCTTTTTAGTTTTGTCTTTAAACCCTAATAGTAGTTGCTAATTCCGGAGCCATCTACATTATGTGTAATTCCCTGATCATGTGTATTAACGTTCTCTAAACCCTTGTTGTTTTTATCGCTATCTAGACCCTACTTAGCGCCGCTTTTTCCATCTGCGTTTTCCGTATTATCTCTTTCTAAGCTTTGATTATGCGTATTATTGCTATCTAAACATTGATTATGCATTTCTGAACCTTGATTATGCGTATTTTCTGTATTACCACTTTCTGAACCTTGATTATGCATATTATTGTTGCTATCTCTCTCTAAACTGCTACCATTGTTGTCTGCATTATGCGTATAATTAGCACCAGTGTTTAACGTCTGTGTGTTTTTAGAATTTGAATCTTGACCACCTTCATTCTACGTATCAGTTGTTCAAATATTGGCATCTATTTTTTTTTTGTTTGCGCCTCTGTTTGACAATGAACTGTGGCTCAGAGCGTTTTCATTTGTAATTATTGTTAATAGGTTTTTGACAATGCTCACCATTGGTCTTATAGATTTCACAGAGCCTGATACTTTTGAACCTATCAAATTCTTAATGGCACTGTCTGGTCTTGAATTGTCACCTATATAATATGACTTGTTTAATAAATTGGACAACTTCTTGCACTGTCTTGTTTGAGCAATATGTCCCTCATTATTGGCTTTTAGAGCAGCCCTGGCATCAATTATAGACTAGAGATCATTGTTGATGATGTTGGCTAGTTTAAGGTGAGCTAAGAGCACTAAGCATCCAAGATTATCCAGAGAAGCCCTAACCCTCTTAATTTCTGCCCGAATTAGAGAAATGCTTAATTGAAAAAACGCCTTGCTATTATATTTGTTATGTAGTCTACGATTAATTTGCGAAAATGGGGGAATGAGATTATTGTCACGACAATTTTTAAAAACCAAAATTCCTCGTAAATGTCATTATTCAAACTACACATAATTCCTATACTACATTCATACATCCATCCAATTGATCATCTATGGATCAATTCACACATGTGCATAAATTTTCTAGCACACAAGTTTTCATTAAAAACATAATTGTTACGCAGATGGCCTAATCATACAAAGATGGGTGTATCTTTCCCTGGACCACCTTTTTCCCTCATACTTTCTCTCTTGATGTCACTTTTTTCCATTATATTATTTTACATAAAAGGATCTTGAAACCAAAAACAATTTAGACCCACAAAATTTACACTCATTAAATCTCAACTATTGAATCCAAAAAATTTTGAATTTATCTACATCTATCCAAATATTTCTCTAAATCCCACAACTCTCCATATTTTTTCCAACAACAAATATTTTTACTATAATGTATTTCATTCTCAATAAAATAATAAAATTATTTTAGAATTAAACAAAAAAGTATAGGAAAATTACAATATTTCATAAATTAATGTTCCTATCCCATAGTAAACCAAATACCTCTAACACGATATTATTTGGTTGATTTGAAGGCAAAATTATCATGCATCGACTATTAAAAAAACATATCCTTGTGAGTATTTGTTAAAAAAAGTAGGCTGCAAGGAAACCCACCTCTAGCACTAAATTTTATGGCATTAAAATCCACAATACCTGACTTAAAACCAATATAACTACCAAATGTAAGTCAAAATTATCATATGCCAGTTGGCACGAGAAGAATTTCCAAATTTCTAAAATGCTACAAATTAAATATGCCATAATAGCAATGAGAGGAAAAAAAGTATTGAAATTGATTATAGAACTTTAGAGTTGGAGGAGTCAAATACATAATCATAGTTACAAAGGGAGAGATTGTGGTTTGAACCAGAGTGAAGACACAAACACCAAGATGCATAGTGAGAATCCATGGAAAATATTAGTGAGGATAAATTGGATTCAAGTTGAGCTCATAGACATGCGGATCGTGGCACCATTGAGAAGAAGATCAAAATATTGTTTGCCTTATTTGTAAAACAAAAAATCATGTTGTAAACCACATCTTTCTCATATTGGCAATCTACATTTTAAAGCCATGGATTTATTTCATATCTATGAGAATTTCCTTTCTTCACAAAAATGTGTACTGCTATATTTTTGGACTTTTCCAATGTTTGAACAATTTTCCCTAGTTGAATCAAATTTTTGAGTTCTTTTAACTTAGTGTATTTTTATTTGGTCATAATGAGATCAACAAATTGAAGAGTGTCAATAAAGGAGGGGTGTTTAATACCCCCATGAGGGTTCAAATCCTTTCAAATTTACTTGAAAGATCTGGAACTAGGAAGAAAAAGGTAAGTCGATTTTTGATTACATAAATATCATAAATCCCCTATGAATGTACTCATATTATAATAAATGACAAATGATGCAATCAAAATTCATTTTGGAACTCTTTGCTGAGAAAAATAGAGGTTGGATTATGGGATTGAGTGATTGGTGTGGCATGTAAACCCAATAAAATAATTATTCATAGAGTTTTAAGTTTCCTTGTTGCATCCCGATGATTGTAGTTCAATTCCTGCTAAGCATGTACAAATTATGTTACCAAAATAGAGAATTTGAAAGAAAAACAATCGCATTAGGTTCAAACTACAAATGAAGGAGATTTACCTTTGAGTAATGAAGTCACTACGAAAGACCTGAAATCCATTCAGTAATGGTCACAGAGTTGGAACAACACCATTCTTTGTATGAGACAAATAGTAAAGGTTTCAAGAAGGAAGGCTTACACCCTATGTTTGTGAACTAATTTTTTTTAATAGGGATTTTGGAATGCCCTGTTGAAGGTTGAGTGGAGACGGTGGTTGGAATGTTCTAGTTGAGAAGTAAAAATGTTTTTGAAGATGTGGGAAAAGGGGAATTCATGAATTAGTTATGTTAAAGAGGGTAGAATGCATGAGGGGAAAATAAACCATAGTGTACCTTAAGATTTCACCTCTAAAGTTGCAGATATCTTCAACTGTGAATTCGCTTGCCTCTTCAATAACCTCCAAGTTATTTATACCACTCTTATGACCATGGAAAATACCTCGAAATCACCCTCTCAAAACTAAAATAACCCTCCCTCTTCCTCCAAAATGCAAAAATTAATGCAGAAATTGGTGACCAAGTTTCAAACACAATGGCTAGTCACTATAACGAACCTTGATTTTTCAATTAGAGGAGCTATTCACTAAAATGAACCTTGATTTTTCAGATGCGTTGGAATTTAGTCATGATCATGTGTTCCGATAAGAAAAAAAACATTTTTGTATTAATAGTAATGCAAAGGTGTAGCTAACATTGATATCTAACATATACTATATTTGCTTCACATGTATGATGTGATATTCTAATATGTGTAACATGTAATGTTCAGGAAAAATCAAAGTCCCCATAGGATTCAAATTAATTTCATAAGAGTCTAGTACTACTATGTATGTTCATAATGTACATTCAAACTATATAAACAACTTGATATTCAAATTAAAAACTAGTATCCTAAGTTCAATGGATATTACCTTGATAATAAAATATGTAGATATGCATGAGAAGTTAAGTCTTCAACTAAGTAAATATGTCCTCTACTAATTAGTCAACACTTATCCTTGCAAGTATTCTTCATAATGCATTTAACATCATTTTAATCCCACTCATTTTGGATAATCTACCAGCATTTGAATTTAATTCCCCCTGAATGTGAGCAAAGGATATAACCTTGATGATTATAATAAACTCCATAACTCTAATCATCCACTGATATAATAAATAAGTGTTTAAGGAAGTATAACCTTTCATCCATTCTATAACAATCCTTAAAATACCATATCACTTCTAATTTTATATTGTTGAAGTGACACAATTAGAATGACAAACATATTTAATGACTCATTCGTATTATTGTAGTCACTTTTTACATAGTCGTATTTTTGTTCCTAGACTAAATTAGTCTTTTATGTTAGTCATTTTTAGTTGGGTCACCTAAGATTGCTCATTTTTCATAGTATTTCGATTGGAAAAGTTGCGGTGACCAACTTTTTTAATCACCTAGTCACTAATTTCTCATTTTCTACTAGTCGGCCAATAAAAATAAGAAAGAATATTAAACATGTCCACCATGCAGTGTAGGTGGGCTATAAACTTTACACTCGAAAACATTGCCCAGCCACGTCTTTTGAACCTTAGGAAAGTTGGAAAATACCTATTTGCAAAAATATTTTGTGTCTATTGCATGATGGGGCACTCAACATTGATCAACCTTCAAGAAAATATTATCTTATCTAAGATAGTGATTCAACCAAAAAATGAACATCTAGACTAAAAATTAGTTCATATCAAAGTTAACATTAGACTCTATCAACATGGAAAGATCTATCAATGTGCAAGATAATCAATCTAATAATATGGGAAAGATGATCTTACTAATATTTAACAAAGTATTTTGTCAGTCTTGTTTGTTTGGAGTAGTGAATGCATCATGGAGACAACATTTATTTTTGTATTACATAATGATGTTCTCATTCTCATGGAAGCTTTCAAGTCAAACAAACATACATTAAAAAAACTAATATGAATAAGCTGGAAAAATATTTATATCCAAGCAGGCTTCTTTACGATTTGGTAATTACAACTCATATTTTTAATTTAAGGATCTATCTCTATTTCATTAAATTTATTTACACATGGAATACACAAGTATGAACATAGTATCCCAAACTGTATCATCATTCTTCATATGAGACTACTTAATGCATCAGAGAGTGTCCCGGGCATAACACCCAAAAACAAAATGTAATTTCTTTAATTTTCTTCATGCTCAAGAGGTTTAAAGGGTTCCTAATTTAGCTTGGAAACTCTGAAATCTCATAAATGACTTGTTACCTTATAATGAGATTCAATCATATCTTGAGGATGGTTTCAATTATCTCCAAGCCCCCCCAAGGGTTTTTGGCCCTTGACGATGAATGTATAGCCTCAAAACCTCTACTAGAAGCCTAAAAGGCCACCTTCACTTTAATCACAAATTTCATTTTGTTGGTTTCCACAGAATATCACAAATGCACAATGATATATATAATAAAATAAATCCCCCCCAAAACAATTAAAAGGAAAGGCTCAAAAGCTATAATATCATCAAACTATGTTCACATATCCCATTATTTTATATCTCAATCTCCATAAAAGTTTGAAATATATATTACTGAATGATAACTATTGAGGGGAACCTTTTCACATCTTCACCCAGGGATTTTATCTAGCTTGTAAGCGTATCAACCAAAATCTTAGTTTTATTTTTCTAAAATCCTACCTGAATCAAATGTTCAAATGCTCTATAAAGTCAAAATTTACCAAAAAAAAGGGTTGAAATGCATCCCCCTATTTAGATATTTCATCTAATAGTTGGAAAGCATTTGCAAAATGATGCCTCCTACTCTTTACACAGGGGCTTATCTCAATGAACCTCTGACATAGCATGTGCATTCATGGCATACTAAACAATAACCTTAATTTGACTACTTATTGAAAATACCTCTAAAAATGACTTTACTTAACCCCCTACCAATATGAACCCAATACACCTCCCCAATTTGGAAAAACTCTATTGTCACTAGGTATTGTAGTTATCCATTTTTTCATTAAGATTTTTTATATCCATTTATATCTTTTCATTAACTTTGAGCTCCATTTTTTATACACAATCGATAAAAACCCTTTACTCCCTATTATATGCTCAATATATTATGTCATTTTTTTGTCAATATATATCCCCCAATATGAATGCACGTGGTATGGTATTTACCCCCACAATGAAGCCCTCGAGGCTCTTTATCTCTAGCCCATGTAGGCCCAACATTGTAACCTTGCTCTGATACTACCTTGTAACATCTCTGGCCCTTGGTTGGGCAACACTACGCACCCAAAAACTGAAATTCGCCAATTAAATTCACCTAGCTTTCCAATGGAAGCACACAACTTTGGGTTCTAGTTATTAGACCCCAACTCACTACCTAAGCCCCTATACTTTTTTGCAACCCTCATTATAATTATATCACCAAAGGATTAGCTGTAGCTATGAATCCATTAAAAAAATGTGTATTTGATGAGTATTTTATGCATTTCTTTAGCAATTAACATTCACAACATAGTTAGGGTTCACTTATCGTAACTCAAAGTCATACGCAAAAATTTACAAGAAACCTGATTCAACAAAACCCAATAAAATTTGGGCACAACGCAAACACAAGCAAAATATAGAAATATAGAAATTTAGCCACAATGACTTAAAGTAAACATGGTCCGACACTAATTATGAAAACTCTAGGCAACATAACCAATATGCATATAAATAAACACAATTAGAGTAGGGTCAAGCCATAAACATAACAAATCCTAACAACATATTTACAGTGCAGATAATGAATTTCAAGAAATTAACTCCCTAGATCCCATTCTAAGAATAACCAGATACCATATATTAATTCATCATTTAACCACACATAATATTAGTAACTATAGACATTAGTTATATCTTGCACAAAAAAAATAGTAAACAGAGAACCCAAGTTTTGCATGAAAGTAAGACACTTAAACATAAATTAATACACATGGACTGACATGTAACAACCTTGACCCCTGACTGAGAAACATTACGTACCCAACACCCAAAATTCACCAATATTCTCATGAAAGCACATAATTTATTGTTTCAAATAATAATTCCGTAGTTCAATTCTTGAACCCTAGCTAATTACATAACCCATGTGACCATACCAACCCATTATTGGTACTTAGTGAACATTCACTGCACTATAAATCTATCAATTTGGTTGTACCAATTCTACCAAGGTGAATGCACTTATACCTAGTGTTAATTATCTAATTGAAATTAACATGCATAATGTCATGCAATACCATCTATATGTACCATTCAGTACTTAGTCATTTATTTGAACATTTAATCAACAATTATACACATATAAGATAAAACAAGCTCAACGAAAATACAATATAATTAAAGACATTATACATCAAACCTTGAAACTAGGGTTCCTCCATAAATTTAGTATTACACACAGAAAAACATAGTAAAAAAAAATCCAATAAGCACATCAACAATTTGTGCTCTACCAACTAAGTCTTATACACAAGAAAATTAGGGTTTGAAATACAAAAAATTTGTAGAAATTATTGTGTAGGTTCAAAATTGCTCATGAAATTTGCTAAATCACAAGACTTGAAGCTACTCTATTGATCTGCAGAAATTAATTCACCATATAGAACAAGAATCATAAACATGCAAAAAGAAACATCACACATGCACAAATATTTATTTAGGGGAAAGAAACTGCTCAAAACCCTTTACCATCTATATTGCATTAATTAGAGAATAGAGATGAAATACATATGTGTGCTCAAGCTTGAGAAAACCCTACAAGTGTATAGTCTATCCCTTTTCCTGACTAACTGACTCTAGCCAATGCTTAGCCAATTTTCAAGCCCTCCAAGCTCCGATTTACTTGTGTTGTTCCCTTGGGAAATTGGCCCCTATTATTTAGGAATTTCCCACTATTGAAATGCGCAATTACCTAGGGTCCTTCCTCTAACTGCATGCACCACCTGTACACATTGGAATATGCTACAACTCAGAGTACACTGCCTTGGAATCTCCATCTAAATTAGGTAACTCAAATTCTGTACATGCAACAATTATTTTGGGTTGATTGAGCAGTTAACTGGTTGTTCACTGGGTGTGGTTGAAGTTCCACTTACACCACTTGACCTCCATTAGTTCTTCTCATAGTTAGAATGAGTTAAAATAACAATAACTCATATTAAGTAAAATATATTGCTACAAACTAGAAATCAAACATATTAAACTGAACTCAAGCTTCCCTAACTCAAATTAACTGAGTTAACTGAGTGAAAAGTGACATGTTACCTTAGTTAACTACCTCCAAGATTTTTGCTGAAATAGAAATTTAAATTTTCTCTAGTTTTACCAAGGAAAGTCAAATTGATTATTTCTCGCTACATTTTCAACACTCCCTCTTAGCAAGAAAGGGATTATTAACCACTGCCATGCTACACCTGTGGAACTTGAACTTACCTCTTGACAAGGCCTTTGTAAAAATAGCAACATCTTGTTCCTTTGTTGAAATTTACTGCAACAACATAATCTGCCTCTACACACAACCCCGTGGATGGTGATATTGGATATCAATTTGCTTGCATCTATCGTAAAAAATAGGATTTCGTAGAGTTTTATGCAACTCTGATTATTACATTAAATCACAGTAGGATCCATCGTCTGACCAAACAAGATAGCAAGTATCTTTCTCATCCAGATCGCCTCACATGTTACTTGAATGTTACTTGACTTGCAGACATGTATTTTGCTTATTCCCAGCTAAGCGTTGTAGAACCTCCAAAATGTATTCAAAATATCATCCACTTTCACCTTTATCACCACTATTTCACTCACATGTCGCAAATCCATAGCCATATACTCTTTCATTAGCCTCCATTTTCCTGCTTACATGGGGTTACCTTTGTGTTTTCCAAAAGCTAATTATTTCTAGTATTTTAAGCGAATTTATGGTTAAAACATAGAAAAATGACATATACTTGTTAATACTTAAAAGTGGCTTGAGTTTCATGACATGTGTAGGTCATTTGGATGCTTCCAAGGCACCCTTATGTGGCCTCCGATGCTCAAATTCGAATTCCCTTCAAGATATGGAAGAATATTTGGATAAAGGTCAAAGAGGATATGTGTCTCATCATTACCTATTTGAGTTGTAACTCTATAAGTGTCTCATCACCTATTTGAATCATAACTCTATGAGATTTTCTAGGGATCTAGGGAGAGAATAGTGGACCTCCATTAACGAGGTAGATTCTTATGTTTTTGTATAAATAGGAGAGCCTCCTCCTTTCAAAGGCATGTGTAAAGTTGGAGATACTTAGGTGTCCAAGTTAAGATTACTCATGAATGGAATTTAGATTTAGCACCATGCTCATGAGTGATGTTCACCTCTTTCTAGTAATGCTTGCATTGGGAGCCTCTCAACTTGCCATCTCTCATTCTTTTGGATTGGCCACCAATAATGTGTGAGATATTTCTTTTTTCATAGATTAAGATTTATTGCTTCCATAGATTAAGATTTATTGCTTTCATATATTTTCCTATTTGAGAGGTTAAGATTTATTGTTTTTATTTGCTTTCATATATTTTCTTGTGTGAGAGGTTAAGAATGATTGTTTTTTCTTTCATTTCATTTCACGTTGTTTTGATTATTATTTCATAGGATCCCGATTTGATAATGCACACATAATCCCTTAGAGTAGATTTCATTTCATGCAATTTCAATTCCTGCAAGTGTGGTAGATTAAGATTTCATTCCTGCAAGTGTGGTAGATTAAGATTTCAATTCTTGCAAGTGTGATAGCTTAAGATTTCAATTCTACATGCTATACTATAATTGTACTATAATTTGTTTTGAATTGATTGTTGAATTAGAATAGGTGAATTTCATTTATCGTTATTTGGTTTCGTAATTAGATTGATCTAAATTAAAAGTTAATTTCTAGCATATGCAGTGCATGCACGCTTCACAAGTTTTACAAAACCATCGGGTTGATAATTAAATGATAGGTAATTAATTTGCCTCAAAATTTTGGCGTCGTTGCTGGGGAAGTGTGCATAGGAACTAGCTTTCAACCTGGAGTTCATATTTTTAGTTTTTTCTTAGATGCATGATTAAAGAATGTAGATGCATAAATCATTTAGCTGCATATCATTTTATAATAAAAAAATATTAAAAAAAATCGATACTAACCATTTATGGACAAAGGATCTAGAATGCAGATTTTGGAGCACATGGACTACATTGAGGAATGGTATCAAAATGAGATTGTGCCATGAAATTCATCCATTCTTCAAGAGATCTTTGTGGCAAATTTAAAGGTTAAAATGATTTTTCATGTCCTCGAGCACAATTAGGTACATTTTTCAAATTTGGATATGAACATTTAGAAAGTCTAAGTCGTAAATGGCTCCATTGGAAACATTCATATACTTAAAAAAAAAAAAAAGTATTTCAAGTAGGATAAAATAGGGAAATAAAATCAATCTTGATTGCATTTTTTTTAAGTTCTTGATTTCGTTTTTATTTAGACTTTAGAAATTTTTAGATATATAAAATCTTGCCTGAATGGTTGCATATTCGGCACAAAACTGTGGTGAATTTGATCTTCTGGAAATCTCATAATTAATCGCCAATCTCCTCCACTTGTCCAGTCCTTCATTCACTTCATTCTTGGATTGAGATTGAGTAACTAAATCCATAAATCTCAAATGATACCTAATTCTTCATATTGGAACTTGTAGCTTCATGATCTGTGATATCTACTTAACCATACTACATGATTGGCATGGAATTATATTTCACCTGACATCTGTAATAACAAAATAACTCATATTAAGCCATTTGGTCTAGACCTTGGCTTAAAAATATTGAAAATTGTTGTTGAAGCCTTTTGTTGGAGATCCATGCTTGGCAATGGACATGAAATATCCAACAACGTGATTTTTTTTTACCTGAGTATTTTCTAAAATTCGTAGCAATTTTAAAAATGCATTTTATGACCAAATGAAAATGAATCTCAGAAAAATAAAGCATGGGTTTTTCTCAGAACGGGGAGAATTATGTTTAATAGGAACGACTTCCTCAACATTCATAACCAATTGAGATATTTTTGGGATTCGCTGGAGCCTTATTTGCTAGATTTCTTGAGAAAAATGGTTTTCAATTTAATGCACAAATAGATAGCTGCTCCAATTGCAGCCATATTGAAAGGATACGATCCGGTTTACTTGATCTATAGGAGGTGGATCCACTAAGATAACGATTGGAGGCTTGAATGTGAAGTTTCTTTTAGCCACAAAGTCGAATCCCGACAATGATCATAAAAAAGTCTCAGCTAAGAAACAAATATGGTCGTTGTGATTTGTGGCAGTTTCAACTGCCTACAAATCCTCACGCATTTACACCCAACGTTTCCCAGTTAAATCCACCCCAACGTTTTCAGCGTTTAGTTTAGAGTTCCAATGATGGTAGGGTAGTGTTGGGGTCATCTCTTCAGATTTGTTATACCCACATATCATTACATTCCATTACCAAAATCTTTTACATGTTTGTCAGTTGTTGTTTTTGTAAAAGACCTTCAAAAACCAAATAATCATTATAACAAGAGACGAAGGAACTTGCTAGCATATTTCAATAGTTGGGAAAGGAATCATTTTCATTCCCCAAGAAATAACAACACTGGGATATCTAAGAAAGTAATGCATACTAGTAAAAGCACATTGGCCCTTACTGTTGCCATGAGCAAGTTAGGGGACAGTTAAGAGAAGGCTAAAAATGATGCACATCTATCTCCATTATCGCCTCAAGGTAAATGGAAGAGAATCTTTTCATCTCCAATATCATTCTCACTAACATATTTACTACGTATTTAACTTCTGATAACATTGTCATATTTCCATCGAGGTCTGTGGCAATTGAAAATGCTTTGTGACTGTTTTCACCAAAACTTGCATTGATCGATGAAAATCTTACAAGAAACTTGCCCAAGAGGTGGCTTACTTCTTTGGCAATTGAGAAACACAATGCTTCACTCTTCCATCTTGTCAAATAGTTCGTGCATGTTGCATTTTCCCATTTTGGGAGTAAACCATAATTATCGTGTTCCATGATGTTACAATCCTTTGATGCATATTTTCAAACACTTTGTACGCATTCTCAACTCTACCATTATTGCCATACCCTACCTGAGATTACGTTTCTTTTAGACATTCGATGGAACACCAAGGATATTGCATCTTCTAGTATCCCATTTTCAGTATGTTATGTCCCTATACCAATAGGTGTCATAATTTAAGATTGACTTAGTTTATCTCTGAAATATGTACATACCTTTGCTTCTGCAAATGTTTTCCATATTTGTAAAAAAAAAAAATGTAAAGAGGGTATGTCCTAAAAGAAAGATCAAAGGACAGAAATAAATAAATAAAGAAAAGGTCAAAAAAGATTGAAAATATGAACCCCAAAGAAAAAAAAAAGACCATGAAAGTGTGCAAGTCCAAATGCCACTACTATTTTACTTTCTGTACAATAATGATTGTGTGCAAAGTGTTGTTATGCCACAATCCATGGTAACCAAATAGTTTAATCTTGGTTATTCCATGTTTTCAATTTCATGCTTAGAGATAGAGAATAAAATTTGACCAAACTGTTTAATCTTGGTAGATAAATAGATAAGTAGAGTAAATAAAGGAGCTCAACAGTTTAATATAAGCCCTTGGATATAATAAGGATAGACTTAGATTTCCATTGTAAAAGAAAATAAAAATGTTTCATAATGGTTTTCCAGTTTAAGTGCACCATAATAAAGAGTAGAAAAAATGGTAGGATGTGTAGGTGGGTAAGTAGATGGATGGTTGCAAAATGGTGTATCATAAATGATTAGTTGAAGCTCATATCATTTACATTCATCATCATATTACTTTGAAAATATGGATAACAAAGACATTTACAAAGTCAAGTTATTAATTTCCTCATTCCTTTTACCCAGAATTTCACTAATTTCCCCACAAATAACAATCTAAGCACCTAAAACCTTAATTCAAAGGGGATCAGAGCATTTCTATGACTTTTGGAGGGACCGAACCCTCGGCCCAATGATTCACAGGTTCCAAGAGATAAAACCCCCTAATCAACATTAACCCCCTTCATCATTCACTCATTTCCCCTAAAAACCCCTTTTCCTAGAGTAAAATCACTATTTTCCTAAGAAAAGTAATTATACTCATACAAAACACCTTCTCACAAAAAACCCATAAAAAGCACCTAAGCCTAAGTTAGAATGTTTAAATGCAAAAATGTGAATATATTTCGAAAACATTTTACTTTGTGCATTCTTATCCCCATTTCCATCTCATATTAACATAGTTATCTCTCGGAAGATACACCCTGTCCCTGTATATATTATTAAAATCCTTTATATTAATATCCCACCTTGGTTTGAAATATAAACCTTAAATAATGAAACAATTAGATAGATTAATTAATCTATCTCCGATCAAGACCTATAACCCTCTGCTGCATTAAAAATTAATTAATTAACCAATTTGTGATTAAGTAAGAACCTTCCTCCAATCACATCGCCCCCGACGTCATTAATCTCCCTAAGCCGCAGTACTACCCCGTCGGGCCCCTCCATTAAATCTCAATCAAGTCCCTTCCCTAACCACCATATGATTTGACACCTTCAGATCCAATGGCTGATGCTCATATTAGGCGGTCTCCAATGCTAAACTTTACCCACCCGATACGAGCAGTTTCACTATTCACCCTGTCGCTACGTGTCACCTGATGAATGGCATCAGGCAGACCTCTCCCAATACCACTACACCCTCATAAGTGATGCGATAGAGTCTGCTTACTGCCTCCGTTTACTAGCTTCGATAAATGACAAAATCTCCAATCCATTAACTGGCACCAAATGTCATTTTCATTATATTCGCCAAGACATTGAATTTTCCAAATAAAAACAAAAATACTCATTTTTTTGTTTTACCAAGAAAATAACCTTCTATTCTCTATGCACACTTAGAGTACATTTGGGCCGCCACCCTACTTCCAACCAACAACCTTTAGAAGTCGTTGAACTCCAGATTACCATTGCAAACCTATGTGTTTCATGCAAATAGTGAACCAGAGCCATTAGTCCCTTTATCCCACCATAACCAGGTATTTACCCATTTTAATGATAAACCGTATTTTTGTATTCAACCTGGATTAAATTGCTTTGAAAATCAAGTAATTTAGTGATAGTAAGTTGTTCAATAGTTAGAGACTCCCTAAAACAACCAAATTCTTCACAAATTCCCTGGAATTCCCTACCCTCATCCTTGAATCAACAAGAACCAAGGATGGATGCTCCAGTTGCCTTGGATATCAAGCCACTTACCGCACCCCACAAAGATTTAGACCATCTTCCCCTAGCTGAAGGAGACTTTCAAATAAAGGACCTCACCTTTGATGAAACCCCTTTGAAATTTCATTGCAGATACAAAGATAATTACTTAAACCATGTATATAAGATAAGTATTTTGGAATCAAAGCTACCCAAGTATCAATTACCTAGTGTCCACTTCTTCCTAGATATTATTCACTACTGCCATGCCAACTACGACCCTATTATGAGAGCCTTGATGTCTCCAGACCAAAAAATTCTATTCACCATTACTGTCGACTCCATAAATGAGATGTTATAGTTCCAGTCAGGTCAAGACCTCTTTCCCCTTTCCATTTGTGATTTACTTGAAAGATATTCAAAGTTGTCTAGTTCCAGAAGTGCCCAAATCTTCCAAACTTTCATTAAAGAAGAGCATATGCCAAAAGACCCGCCTCCTTACATGTCCGTCATCTTTTCTTATCTGGCAAAGATATTGTCACAATGATAGCATGCATTTTATGTTTTTCCACCAATGAATATGTTGATGAGATGACTTTTCCCTACATGTCTATTTTTACCCATGGTCATCCTCCTGCATTCAAATTTGATTATGCCAAGTTCATTGCTAATAAAACGCATGATTAGTTGATGACGCTGGAGAATGAAAGAGTCTTCAAATACTCATCAGTCCTGTATCACTTATTTCTTTACTACCAAACTGATAGGTTTCCCTTCTCTGTACAAAAACTTGACACCAGAAGGAACCCTGGATCTGCCATTTTCTAGATTTCTCTTTTCCATAGGTCTCATTCTTCTCCTTACTCATATACAGATTTTATTGACCAATTTGTACATCCAATGACTACAATGTTGATAGGAAGTCTTAGTGCCAACATTAAGAGGGTTCTCTAGCTATCTAAACAATACAAAGTTGGGGATTGGTATTTATACCAAAACCATACCAAAATCAGAATCTATGGGTGTGAGCTGCCTCCTTATAAGTTACCTAGATATCTCCCCATGCGATTGTTTGCTCTAGAGTACGACTGGCAAATGATAAATTCTGATGATATTCACTCCATTAAGACCAAGAAGAAAGCCTAGTTGAGAATAAAGGATCACCTAGGCCCATTCATTTGCAACAATAAGAAAGTAGGAAAGGTGGTAGATGAAATGCTCCAGAATCTGAGACTAAAAAAGAGTTTCATTTGGGCCTACAACCCTCACAGCTTCATTTGTGATAGAAGGCAAAAATATAATCTATCATCATATATCCACCATAGGATCCCAGAGATTGAACAATATGCCAACCAATCTGACTGGGTGGAAGGCACTTTAATAGAGTAGGATAGCACACAAGTTGAAGTTGACAATGTATGGGTAGATTTAGAAAGAAGGTTTGATGAATATTCCTTTGTACATATGTCAAGAGAGACTTCATCGCAAACACAGTCCCACGAACCTAGTACAAAGCCATCAGAGCATCAAGATACATCAGAATAGGCAGAAGATTCAGAGCAACCAAAGTACTTAGAATAAGCTGAGCCATCAAGACAACAAGAAGAATCTGAGCAGCCCGGAATCTCAGAAGAGCTAGCTCAAACCTAACCAAATCATGAGCAATCCTCTTGTGTTATAGACCCCTCTCAATGAGGAAATAAATCTTAAAAGAGATAGAGAAGAGGCCACTCCTTCCAGTAGGCCTATTGATCAAACTTTTTCTAAAAGGCAAAGGTTGAACCCCTATGCAGAGGAAGATTATATTGAAGAGACCACAAACAATGCAATGGTAGAAAAGACAGATAGTATACAGACTATCCCAGTAGGTGGTACATTGTCCACCTCCCATATACAAGCATTGGAAAGACAATAAAGCACAAAAGTTTCTTCTTTCAGAGCTTTCTCTTAACAAAGCTTAGACATAAAATGGAAATACAAAGAAATCAAAGCAAGGAATGAGAAATTAAAAGCTCAAACCTATGCTCATTACCTCAAAATGGCTCCAACTACTCAGACAAGGCTTATGTTAGCTTTTTCCATTAAAGAAGGAAAAATTTAAACGGGCTTCCTAAAACCAATGGTACAGTAGCCGAAGTCAATGGCTGACTATTTGAAAACTGATTTTGAAGTTTTGGCCAAGGATATCCATCCGATCGACCAAATAGAATGGCACAAGCAGGCTAGTGAAATGGTCTATTCCACACTGACTAATAAGGCCATTATAGCACATCAGTTAAAAAATTCATTTCACAACACCATAGCACAACTGCAATTGGAAAAGGCCTCCTCTCAGGCCAAACACATCAGAATCAAAACTTTAGAAGATCTAGTGATATAATTGGGACATGATCCCAAAGATTTCAAAACAACTGAACAACTGATTACGAAGAAAAATGATGATATAATTACAATGAAGAAGTGGCTTAAGATCCCTCCTCTCCATCATCCTCAAACTGCACAAGTTATAGAGAAACAAGAAGAAGAATAACTTATGGACTTAGTCCTTAAGTTCAATATTCAATTAAGAGAAACTGAATGGGAATTAGACAAAGAAATACAGTCTAAGCAGAGTGAGTTGGCCAGCACTCCTTAGGTTGTCATACCCACAATTTCTACAGCAGTACCCTCCACTCTGGTAGCTTCTTTGGCGCCAGGACTTCCACCATTAACAGCACTGCCAATGGCAGAGGATGTTCTAACTATAGGTACATCAACCAATGTAGAATCAACAACAGAAAGGATTGATGAAGTGATCAAAGCTATGGAACAGATGAGTATCCAAGCTATAGAATTAAAAAGGCTCAAAGAAAAAATATCAAGTATGGAAACAAATTATGAACTGGCACAAATTCAGAAAAAGAAGAAGAGATGAAGAAGAAAAGAATGGAGGAGAGAATCAGAATTTTGGAGAAGGACTTAACACTAGAAAAACCACTGGGAGATATGAGAAATATATTGTGGGCCAATATCATTGATTCCATCAATGATATTTGGCTTTCTATCAAAATAGTTTTTGAACAGATTGAACTAGTCAAGATAGTTGTGGAACCTATACAGAAGACCAAAGAAGAATTAGGAGATAAACCTGAAGAGGAAAATCAATTAATTGATTTCTTGAACAGTAGGAACAGGTGCCAACTAGATGCATTAGAGATTGAATATAGAACAGCCACCATCCTTGAAATTAAGAAAATTCTTACTAAAAGGAACTTAATGATTAACTTGGAGAAAAGGTGTCAAAGTATTCAAGCAAATATAGATGACTTCATGTTAAAGTATGGCATCTTGAGAGAGAAAGGTCTTCCAAGCCCACTGGTCATAAATGAAAAGTTGATGATGCATGATGACTACATTGAGAGACTAAACAAATAGGCCTGGAGCCAAGCCAACTCTTCAGCAATGAAAGAACTGCCAATAGGAAAGGTGCTTTATGATGGCTTGGAAAGCCTATTTTACATAGAACATGAAGTGAAACACCTATTCACCAATAGGCCCAATTTTTCTAAGTACACAGAAGCTGATGAAGTGTACAGGAAAATGATTAGAATGAAAATACATAATGATGAATGGTGGACCAGTATGACCGATATAATATAAAGTTACTATACTAAATCCATGGAGTAAAATTTTTTACTACAGTAAAGTCTAGGAAATACAGGTAAAGAGTATCAGCACATGTAAAGAGTATCAGTAGGTGAAGATAAGAGTGAACTCCAACACACAATTACCAAGACAACTGCATGAGACAAATTCGAGTTCCAACATCTAGCACATTCACAAATAGAGGGACAACAAGCAATCTGTTTTCCATCTGTCTCTATCTTCTTGTGGAAGATAACTTTTGTTTCCTATAGTAAATCTCATATAGTTATGAGATATTTTGTAATATATTTTGTACAAATACTTCAAAAAATGAAGTAATTGGGGGGATTAAAAAGCATATTTGTAGACTTTGTTTTGATGCTAAAGGAGCTACTGTAATCAAGGTTGGACTGGTTTATTGGATTAAATAAAGCTGAGGACATTTCAATTGATTCATGTGCATCGTGGGAAACAAATAAGTATCATTTCTCTGAGTTTGAATATTTTTTTCCTTTCATGTTATTAAATATCATAAGTGTTTCTTATAATTCTTAAAAGCAAACAAGGAATAGTACTATCAGAATTAGCTTAAGTGCTCTCTGTTTTAACTGTTTTCTCATTCAATATTTTCTACTAAATTGCTTAAGTTTGGGATTTCTTAATTGCTCCCTTATTTCTGTAATTCATTCCTTTATTGGCCCTTGGTATAGGATTCTTAATTTCCCTTGCCATTTGCCAATCCTCCCTTCTTCAACTTGATCCCTGCTAAGGATTCTTCATTGCCCTTGGCCCTGGTTAAGTCCTCCTTCCATTGAAACCTTTAGATTTGTCCTTGTTATGCTATCTTGCCTTGTGAACTTTTACCTCGGTGATTAACCAAATCCTGATAAACCTTTCCTATTTGACTCCATAGACCAATGGCCCGGATATTTGCTCTTCCCATTTGTTTCCCTTAATTCCACCAAACAAATCAAAACAAATCCCTTGAGCATTAATAGCTGGCCTAACATCCTATCAAAACAACGATAAATCATAAAGAGAGAGCCCTCTCTGTGTATAGATTGGCTAGGATCTATACTTAAAATATTGGTTTGTAGTTATGTTGGATCCCTTCCTTCTTTCGAATAACTTCTAAAGAAAATCTGAGTGATAACGTAGTGGTGACCATACTAGGGATTGAACAAATCCTCAGTTAAAATAAACCTTTGAGAAACCTAGAAGCTTAATTCTAAGCATCTTGAAGGATTGTTAGAAGTTATCATGAAAATTCATAAAATAAAAGCATTTAAAAGACTTGAAATCTGGCTTCAGGAAGAACTCATTACACCAAGGCTAACCCTAACCCAAATCCTCTCCTTGTGTTTGAAAATCCCAACCTGATCCTAGAATCATTAGAAGACAAGAGAGTTCATTCAGCCCTAGACCTTTGTTGAGTTCACATTCCTGCCCTGTTGAGTGGCTATTCTTGGAAGGCCTCCCTTTTGACGAACATTTTGAACTTTCTCTGTTTAGAACAACATCTAATAGTGAACTATTGGACCTAGTCCAAGATCCAGAATTCCTCATAGAACTTGAAACCCAACAAGCCAATTTGTCAATTGATAGATATTTGCAGGACTCCACTCAGTCATCCCTTACCACCAATAGAACCCCTGAACCTTCTCAAATAACGTCACTTTCTACTAGTTCATCATTATTCCCCCACCTTTCTAAAGTCCACTCCACCCCTCCATTCATCCCTTCACTTCCTCTCCAGCCAATCATCACCCAACATCCCACCACTACCTCTAGTTCTTCCTCCACAACCCAAACACCTCCTGTTACCCCAACTCTCGTTTACACTACTACCCAACCTAGAATCATGGCTAATAGATATGCCCCCCTTGTGATGCCTGCCCCCTAAGGTGTAATGCCATAGGACTACCAGAGTAAAATTGCTACCTTTGATGGTACTGGAACATACACAACCCTACAATACACTAGGAAAATGACAGATTACTTTGAAATTTATGAGATTCACGTAGCTGATGTCCAAATGAGAGTTTTTGTTCAAAGTCTAGTTCAGGAAGTAAGAACATGGTTTAGATCCTTGACCCCTCAGAGCATAGATAGTCTAAGAGTCCTTTACCAGTAATTCCTGAATAGGTGGGAAAAGAAGAAGGACCCACTTCAAATTTTATCCGAATATGAAAACCTTAAAAGGGGTCCCCATGAAATTGTTGAGGACTATTGTACCAGGTTTAATACTGTGTATAATGCCATCTTGCCTGACCTTAGACCTCCACCTGGTTTGGCCCTGATCAAATTTATAGATGGATTTGATTTAGATATGCCTTTTCAATTAAGAGAAAGAAATCCCCCCACTCTGGAAGAAATGCAGAGCGTAGCAGTAAGTGTTGAAGCTAACCTGCTTGCCAAAAGAGCTAGAGCTAGGAGTGAGAGAAGGATACCCTTGAAAGAGGAAAATACACCCCTTGAACAAAAAATTGATGCTTTAGCTAAAGGGATGGAAAGACTATTGGATAGAGTTGAAATTATTGAAAGGAAACCTCACTGGGATAACCAACAGACTAATCCAATGAGAAATCCTAATTTTAGGAAAAACCAGAACCAGAATAATGGAAAGAATATTCCTAACTAGAATATCAAACCACCTTTCCAAGAAAATTATGCAGAAACCTCACACTTAGAAGACCCTAAACAATACACTCAGATAAATTTGATGGGTTTAGATGATGATGAAGATATTTTCCTAACTCAGGATGACCAAGAGTCACACGTGCTTCAACAGTTTCGAGCCCAAACAGGTGAATCATTTGATTTCAAACAGGGGTATGACTCTTGATACTGTCATCATAGGTTTTCTAGAGGCCAATATTCTATCCAGATTTGGTTGCCCCAATAAAATTATCATAGACAATGTTGCAGCATTTAAATCAAAGAGAATGATTGATTTCTGCTATAAATGCCATAGAACCCTTGGTCACTCTATAGGCTACTATCCACAAGGGAATGGACTTGCAGAATATTCCAACAATAGCCTAATGAATATTATTAAAAGATTACCGGAAGACAATAAGAAAACGTGGAACAAGAAACTGATCAATGCTTTGTGGGCAGACATGCTTACAACTAAGAAATCTATTGGTACCAGTCCCTGTCAGTTACTGTATGGGATGGAAGTAGTTTTCCCTTAATTAGTAGGAATCCAAGTGATGAAACTACTCCAAGAATCCCAAGTTGAGCCTAATGATATTTAGAGGAGAATCAATCAGACCATTAATTTGCAGAAAACCAGGGAGGAAGCATACATTAGAGCCCAAGTACTTCAGGAGAAACTCAAGAAAGTTTTTGATAAAATAACCAAGGAAGAAGACTTCTATCTTGGTGATAAAGTTTTGAAATGGGACTCCAAAAGGGAAGATAAAGGGAAGCACGGGAAGTTTGACTTCCTGTGGAAAGGTCCATACAATATATATGCTTTCAGGGGTAATAATGCTTACTTTCTTAAATAATTGAATGATGCAAAGTTAGAAGGAGGACCAGGAAATGGTTGAATGTTGAAGCACTATATTGATCGAAGTTACTAATTTTATCAGTTGCAATTATACATATTACGTCCTTCATAATGTTTAGGGTGGATTGGATGGTAAATTTTTGGAGTTGAAGCCTGAAGAGAAGGCCCTAAGCTTCAAAAGTGTCACTGTCATAAATATCAATAAAACAATAGAACAGAGGAAAAATTGTAGGATAAAATCATAGTCATTCAGAAGGCCATTGATCTACAGTGCTTGACTTTCCACCAGGGAAAGCCATCCCTAAGTGGAGCCACTGTTATGTTCCTATACTAATAGGTGTTATAATTTATGATTGACTTAGTTTATCTCTGAAATATGTACATACCTTTGCTTTTGAAAATATTTTCCATATTTGTAAAAAGTCAAAAAAAAGTTAAAAAATGTAAAGAGGGTATGTCCTAAAATAAAGATCAAAGGACGAAAAAAACAAATAAAGAAAAGGTCAAAAAGATGAAAAATATGAACCCCAAAGAAAAAAAAGACCATGAAAGTGTGCAAGTCCAAATGCCACTACTATTTTACTTTTTGTACAATAATGATTGTGTGCAAAGTGTTGTTATGCCACAATCCATGGTAACCAAATAGTTTAACCTCGGTTATTCCATGTTTTCAATTTCATGCTTAGAGATAGAGAATAAAATATGACCAAACTGTTTAATCTTAGCAGATAAATAGATAGGTAGAGTAAATAAAGGAGCTCAACAGTTTAATTTGAGCCCTTGGATGTAATAAGGATAGACTTAGATAGATTTCCATTGTAAAACAAAAGAAAAATGTTTCATAAGGGTTTGCTAATTTAATTGCACCCTAATAAATAGTAGAAAAAATGGTAGTATGTGTAGGTGGGTAAGTAAATGGATGGTTTCAGAATGGTGTATGTTAAATGATTAGTTGAAGCTCATATCATTTACTTTCATCTTCATATTACTTTTAAAATATGGATAACAGAGACATTTACAAAGTCAAGTTATTAATTTCCTCATTCCTTTTACCCATAATTTCACTAATTTCCTCACAAATAACAATCTAAGCACCTAAAACCTTAAGTCAAAGGGACTTAAAGAATTTCTTTGACTTTTGGAGGGACTAGACCCTCAGCTCAATGATTCAAAGGTTCCAAGTGCTAAAACCCCCTCATCAACATTACCCCATTCATCATTCACTCATTTCCCCTAAAAACCCCTTTTCCTAGAGTAAAATCACTATTTGCCTAGAAAAAGTAATTATCCTCATACAAAACTCATTCTCACAAAAAAACCATAAAATGCACCTAAGCCTAAGTTATAATGTTTAAATGTGAAAATGTGAATATATTTCAAAAGCATTTTACTTAGCACATTCTTATCCCTATTTCCATCTCATATTAACATAGTTAACCCCTGGAAAATACACCCTGTCCCCGTATATATTATTAAAATCCTTTATATTAATATCCCACCCCTTTTGAAATATAAACCTTAAATAATTAAATAATTAGATAGATTAATTAATCTATCTGCAATCAAGACCTATAACCCTTCGCTACATTAAAAAGGAATTAATTAATCAACCTGTGATTAATTAAGAACCTTCCTCCAATCACATCACCCCCGATGTCATTAATCTCCCTAATCCACAGTTACTACCCCATCGGGCCCCTCCATTAAATCTCGATCAAGTCCCTTCCTCGACCACATTATGATCTGACACCTTCAGATCTAACAGCTGACGTTCATATCAAGCAACCTCCGATGCCAAAATTTACCCTCCCAATATGAGTGGTTTCACTATTCACCCTGCCGCTATGTGTCACCCAATGAATGGCATCAGGTGGACCTCTCCCAATACCACTACACCCTCATAAGCAGTGCGATAGAGTCCACTTACTACCTCCGTTTACCACCTTCGCTAAATGACAAAATCTCCCATCCGTTAACTGGCACCAACTGTCATTTTCATTATACCAGCCAAAACATTGACTTTGCCAAATAAAAACAAAAATACTTATTATTATTTTTTTACCAAGAAAAGAACATTTTGTTCTCCATGCACACTCAGAGTATGTTCGGGCTGCACCCTTCTTCCAACCGTCAATCTTTAGAAGCTGCTAAACTCCAAATTACCATTGCAGACCTATGCGCTTCATGCAAATAGTGCACCAAAGCCATTAGTCCCTCTATCTAACCATAACCAGGTATTCACCCATTTTAATGATAAACCCTATTTCTGTATTCAACCAGGACTAAATTGCTACGAAAATCAAGTAATTTAGTAATAGTAAGTTCTTCGACAGTCTAGAGACTCCATGAAATGACCCAATTCTTCACAAATTCCCTAGAATTCTCTACCCTCGTCCTTGAATCCATAAGAAACAAGGATGGACACTCTAGTTGCCTTGGATATCAAGCTAGTTACCACACCCCACAAAGATTTAGGCCATCTTGCCCTAGCTGATAGTGACTTTCAAATAAAGGACCTCACCTTTGATGAAACCCCTTTTAAATTGCATTGCAGATACAGAGATAATTACTTAAACCATGCATATAAGATAAGTCTTTGGCAATCAAACTTGCCCAAGTATCAATTCCCCAGTGTCCACGTCTTCCTAGATATTATTCACTACTACCATGCCAAGTACGACCCTATTATGAGAGCTGTGATGTCTCTAGACCAAAAGATCCTATTCACCATTACTATCGACTCCATAAATGAGATGTTATAGTTGTAGCCGGGTCAATACCTCCTTTCCCTTTCCATTTCTGATTTACTTGAAATATCTTCAAAGTTGTCTAGTTCCAGAAGTGCCCAAATTTGCCAGACTTTCATTAAAGAAGAGCACATGCCAAAAGGCCCCCTCCTTACATGTCTTTCATCTTTTATAATCTGGGCAAAGATATTGTCACAATGATAGCATGCATTTTAAGTTTTTCCACCAATGAATATGTTGATGAGATTCCCTTTGCCTACATGTCTAATTTAACTCCTAGTCATCCTCCTGCAGTCAAATTTGATTATGCCAAGTTCATTGTTGATAAAATGCATGATCAATTGATGAAATTGGAGAATGAAAGAGTCTTCAAATACTCATCAGTCCTGTATCACTTATTTCTTTACTACCAAAATGATAGGTTTCCCTTGTCTGTACAAAAACTTGATACCAGAGGGAATCCTAGATCTGTCATTTTCTAGACTTCTCTTTTCCACGGGTCTCATTCTTCTCCTTACTCATATATAGATTTTATTGACCAGTTTGTACATCCAACTTCTACAATGTTGATAAGAAGTCCCCCTCCCAGAATTAGTGCAGATATTGAGAGGGTTCTCCACCTGTCTAAACAATACAAAGTTGGGGATTAGTATTTATACCAAAACCATACTGAAATTAGAATCTATGGGTGTGACCTACCCCCTTATAAGCTACCTAGATATCTCCCCATGTGATTGTTTGCTCTAGAGTACTACAGGAAAATGATAAATTTTGATGATATTCACTTTGTTAAGACCAAGAAGAAAGCCCAACTGAGAATAAAGGATCACCTAGGCTCATTCATTTGCAACAACAGGAAAGTAGGAAAGGTGGCAGATGAAACGCTCTAGAATCTGAGACTAAAAAAGAGTTTCATCTGGGCCTACGACCCTCACAGCTTCATTTGTGATAGAAGGCAGAAACATAAGCTATCACCATATATCCACCATAAGATCCCAGAGATTGAGCAATATGCCAACCAATCTGAGTGGGTGGAAGGCACTTTAATAGAGCAAGATAGCACACAAGTTGAAGTTGACAATGTATGGGTAGATTTAAAAAGAAGGTTTGATGAAGATTCCTTTGTACATGTGCGAGGAGAGACTTCATCGAAAAGGCAGTCCCAGGAACCTAGTACACATCCATCAGAATATCAAGATACATCAGAATAGGCAAAAGATTCAGAGAAACCAAACTCCTCAGAACAAGCTGAGCCATTAAGACAACAAGAAGAATCTGAGCAGACCGAAATCTTAGAAGAGCTAGCTCAACCTCAACAAATCATGAGAAATCCTCCTGTGTTGCAGACCCCTCTTAATGAGGAAATAAATCTCAAAAGAGATATAGAAGAGGCCACTCCTTCTAGCAGGCCTATTGATCAAACTTTTGCTAAAAGGCAAAGGTTGAACCCCTATGCAAAGGAAGAATATACTGAAGATACCACATGCAACGCAATGGCAGAAAAGACAAATAGTATGCAGACTATCCCAGTAGGTGGTACACCATCCACCTCCCATATACAAGCATTGGAAAGACAAAAAATCACAAAAGTGTCTTCTTTCAGAGCTTTCTCTGAATAGAGCTTAGACATTAAAGGGAAATACAAAGAAATCAAAGCAAGGAATGAGAAATTAAAAGCTCAAACCTATGCTTATTACCTCAAAATGGCTCCAACTAATCAGACTAGGCTTATGTCAACTTTTGACATAAAAGAAGGAAAAATGCAAATGAGCTTCCTAAAACCAACTGTATAGCAGCCGAAGTCAATGGCTAACTATTTGAAAACTGATTTTGAAGTTTTGGCCAAGGATATCCATCTGATCGACCAAATAGAACTACATAAGTAGGTTGGTGAAATGGTCTATTCCACGTTGTCTAATAAGGTAATTACAACACATTCGTTACAAAATTTATTGCACAACACCACAGCACAACTACAATTGGAAAAGGCCTCCTCTCACACCAAAGAAATTAGAATAAAAAATTTAGAAGATTTTGTGATAGAATTGGGACATGATCCCAAAGATGTCAAATCAGTTGAACAACTGATTAAGAAGAATAATGATGATATAGCTGCATTGAAGAAGTGGCTTAAGATCCCTCCTCTCCATCATCCTCAAACTGCATAAGTTATAGAGAAACAAAAAAGAAGAAGAACTTATGGACTCAGTCTTTAAGTTAAATACTCAATTAAAAGAAACTAAATGGGAATTAGAGAAAGCAATACAACCTAAGTAGAGTGAGATGGCCAACGCTCCTCAGGCTGTCATACCCTCGGTTTCTACAGCAATACCCTCCACTATGGTAGCTTCTTTGGCACTAAGACTTGCACCAGTAACAGCACTGCCAATGGCAGAGGCTATTCTAACTATAGGCACATCAACCAGTGTAGAATCAATAAAAGAAAGGACAGATGAAGTGATCAAGGCTATGGAACAATTGAGTATTCAGGCTACATAATTAAAAAGGGTCAAAGAACAAATATCAAGTATGGAAACAAATTATGAACTGGCACAAATTTAAAACAAAGAAGAACAAATGAAGAACAAAATAATGGAGGAGAGAATCAGAATTCTGGAGGACTTAACACTAGAAAAGCCACTGGGAGATATTAGAAATATACTCTAGGCCAATATCATTGATTCCATCAATGATATTTGGCCTTCTATCCAGATAATTTTTTAACAGATTGAACTAGTCAAGATAGTTGTGGAACCTATATAGAAGACCAAAGAAGAATTAGGAGATAAGCCTGAAGAGGAAAATCAATTAATTGATTTCTTGAACAGCAAGAATAGGTACCAACTGAATGCATTAGATATTGAAGATAGAATAACCAGTATCCTTGAAATTAAGAAAGTTCTTACTAAAAGGAACTTAATGATTAACTTGGAGAAAAGGTGTCAAAGTATTCAACAAGATATAGATGACTTCATGTTAAAGTATGCCATCTTGAGAGAGAAAGGTATTCCAAGCCCACTAGTCATAAATGACAAGTTGATGACGCATGATGACTACATCGAGAGACTAAACAAACAAGCTAGGAGCCAAGCCAGCTCTTCAATAGTAAAAGCACTACCTACAGGAAAGGTGCTTTATGATGGCTTGGAAATCCTATCTTACATAGAACATGAAGTGAAACACCTATTCACCAACAGGCCAAATTTTTCTAAGTACACAGAATTTGATGAAGTGTATAGGAAAATGATCACATTCAAAATACCAAATGATGAATGGTGGACCAGTATGACCGACATACTATAAAGTTACTATAGTAAATCCATGGAGTAAAAATGTTTACTACGGTAAATTATGGTAAATACAAGTAAAGAGTATCAGTAGGTGAAGATAAGAGTGAAGTCGAGCACACAATTACCAAGACAACTTTATGAGACAAATTTGAGTTCCAGCATCCAGCACATTCACAAATAGAGGGATAGCAAACAATCTGTTTTCCATCTGTCTCTATCTTCTTATGGAAGATAACTTTTGTTCCCTATAATAAATCTCGTATAGTTATGAAATATTTTGTAATATGTTTTGTACAAATAATTCACAAAACGAAGTAATTGGGGGGATTAAAAATCATATCTATAGACTTTGTTTTGATGCTAAAGGAGCTACTGTAATCAAGGCTAGACTAGTTTACTGGATTAAATAAAGTTGAGGACATTTCACTCAATTCATATGCACCATGGGAAACAAATAAGTATCATTTCTCTGAGTTTGAATATTTTTATCCTTTCATGTTATTAAATATCATATGTGTTTGTTATAATTCTTAAAAGCAAACAAGGAATAATACTATCAGAATTAGCTTAAGTGCTCTATGTTTTAACTATTTGCTCATTTAATGTTTTCTATTAAATTGCTGAAGTTTATGAATTCTTATTTGCTCCCTTATTTTTGTAATTCATTCCTTTATTGGCCCTTGGTATAGGATTCTTAATTGCCCTTTCCATTTTTCAATCCTCCCTTCTTCAACTTGATCCCTGCTAAGGATTCTTCATTGTGCTTGGCCCTCGTTAAGTCCTCCATCCATTGAAACCTTTAGATTTGTCCTTGTTGTGCTATCTTCCCTTGTGACCTCTTACCTCAGTGATTAATCAAATCCTAATAAACCTTTCCTACTTGACTCCATAGCCCAATGGCCCAGATATATGCTCTACCCATCTATTTCCTTTAATTCCACCAAACAAATCACAACAAATCCCTTGAGCATTAATAACTAGCCTAACATTATCAAATCAACAATAAATCATAAAGAGAGAGCCCTCTCTGAGTATAGGTTAGCTAGGATCTGTACTTAAAATATTGGTTTGTAGTTACCTTGGATCCTTTCCTTCTTTCGAATAACTTCTAAGGAAAATCTGAGTGATAACACAATATAGGTTGCAAGCATTTCAATCCATGAGATAGCATTTCACTCAGTCATTGATTATGATCAACCTTTTCTCCCACGTTTGATCTTGAACAAATCGATTAATGGAAACGTTTCAATGCTTTTCACTTTTCAACCATGGAAAATTTCTTTTTTTTCATTTTTGTTATGTTTTTTTTATGTTACATTGTGTTTTTTTTAGTGTGTTTTGTTATGTTTTATTATATGTTTTTTTTAAAATGTTTTTGTAATGTTTATATATGTGTTTTATATATTTTATATGTTATTTTAATATTTTATATTTGTACATAGAATTTTTTGTATATTTCCCATTTTGTAAATATATTTTTAATTTTTTAGATATATTTTATTGCTTTCAAGAAATTGCATGAAAAAATTTCGAAAATTTTTGATGCGAATTCATTAACTGGAGCAAATAAAAAAAAAAATTGTGATGATTCACTTAAACACACCCCAAAACAAGAAACAAAAGAAAGAAAAAAAAAAAAAAAAAAAAAAAAAAAAAAAAAAAGGACAAAATTAATCAAATAAAGGCACAATAAGCTCACCTTAACTAAACATTAATTGCGATCGAATTTTGTTAAGGTTTAGTTTTTACATTCTCAAAATCATCAAAATTGATCATTGGATTTGTCTAATTATTATGTTTTCAAGCATGATGCATGAGAGAAGAATAACTATAAAGGCGCTTTATCTATAGGATCGATTGATGAATTTTTTTATCGAAGATTGTTTTGCAGGAATCATCAAGCATTCACAAATAATATTTCTTTATCTTTATGAAATGCTATGATTCAAACACAAATGGAGGAAATTGTTTACCTATGCATATCGTCAGTTTTTTTAGAAATTGGATTTATTATCACAATTGTGAAATTGGACTAGCCGTTTGAAAATAAGACTCATCATGAACCTGTTAATTATGTAAATTTTTCATATGTGCCTAGAGAAATTAATCACTTCTCTTTGAACACACTTATGTTTTATTGCCATATTAGTGCCATGTTTGTTTTTAGCTTCTAGGACAATCGAAGAATTAAAGGAGGCCAATTTGTGCACGATTAGTTTCCTACAACTAATTTAAAGAAACATGAACCAGTTGAATCCATTTCTATCATCCATAAATGCCATCATTTTCTTCCAAACTCATAATCTATTCAACCATTTTCTCTAAGAATCGTCATCACCATTTTCCTTGCAAGTATCGCATTTTTCCACTTACATTTTCCATAATTTCCATTCATTAACTGATTAATAGAGACATTCAACTTGCTTACATGTTGATTTGTCATTTTTCTTTCTATTCACTTATTTACCCTCTTGTCCTTTTCCTTTCCATTAAATAAATCCTGCTTGATGTAAATCTTCATTTATAGTCCTTCCAAAATCATAATTCCATACTCGCATTAGATGATGGGGGACTCATTAATGCCTCCCTTCTAACAAGTCTTAGCCTATTGACATCAACACATTATCTATGTTCAAGGCTAGAGTCCTTATTAGTACCTTGAGGCTCGTATGTATAAATGACAAGTTCTCTCACCAACAATGATGGGAATACATCAATGTCCCTTGATCGTTGGGTCTTGCAAGTGGCTCAACATTAGCTCATATATTTGCACTTGCAATATGTACTTAGGTACTTTGGCACTCATTTACATTAATAACGAGTTTTCCTTGCATTGGTTAATTGCATTCATCAATGGCCATTAATCCAATGACTTCTTTTCATGCTCTACAACAACACATGTATGTGCATGACTAGAATTGTACCATAGGGTTTTGTAGCAGGTGAAGACTATATCATTTCAGCATTTTGTAGTAGATACAATAGATTTAGTAGCAAAAATAAAGAATCCACTTGCATCACCTCATCCCCCACTTATGCAACCAAGAAGCAGATGCAATTCTAAATTCTATTCCATGATCCAGTAGCAGCTACAACTTCTCTACATATGCACAGTTTTTCCACTTCCTAGGTAAGTAATGGTATTTTCTTTTCTAGCTTTTAATCATAGAATTCCTTGAATACTGAAATTATAATTTTTGGAAAATACTTCACCATGTTTCCTGTCTCATTTTAAAAAAAAACTATAAACATCTTTAGTTGGGGGGGAGGGACATCCATTTATTATCACATCCATATCACTTCATTCCATTTCACTTCATTTCATCCTAACATACTTTTCCTAATCAATTATGATTGCATTATGGTTAAAAAGTTATGTGACTTGCAAATAAATGCCTAAATGATGAGCATATTATATGGCTAATTTAAAGATGCATTCTAAAATATGTTCAATGAATCTCGTTGCAACAAAAAGAAACAAGGTATTGATACATAAGAACCAATACCAATTAAGATTTGGTTATCACACAAGAACCAACCAAACATGTTTCAATTCAATGTATGACAAGGAATATTTTGTGAAAAGAAATGAAATTGTCAAATGCAAAGTTTAAGGACAATTGATATAAGCCAAGCTCATTCAAAAGAAAATCATGATCAAGAAATGCAATAGATTGCATGAGGATGTGAAATAACATCAGTTGGGGGGTATGTAGAGCCTCCAAAATATATTCAAAATATCATTCACTTTCACCTTTATCGCCACCATTTCACTCACATGTCACAACTCCATAGCCATATAATCTTTCATTAGCCTCTATTTTCATGATTACATGGGGTTACCTTTGTGTTTTCCAAAAGCTAATTATTTCTAGTATTTTAAGTGAATTTATGGTTAGAACTTAGAAAAATGACATATACTTTCTAATACCTAAAAGTGGTTTGAGTTTCATGACATGTGTAGGTCATTTGGAATATTATAAGGCACCCTTTTGTGGCCTCCAATGCTCAAATTCGAATTCCCTTAAACATATGGAAGAATATTTGGATAAAAGTCAAAGAGGATATGTGTCTCATCATTACCTATTTGAATTATAACTCTATGAGATTTTCTAGGGATCTAGGGAGAGAATAGTGGACCTCCATTAATGACGTAGCTTCTTATCTTTTTGTATAAATATGAGAGCCTGCTCCTTTCAAAGGCATGTGTAAAGCTGGAGAGACTCTGGTGTCCAAGTTAAGATTACTCATGAATGGAATTTACATTTATCACCATGCTCATGAGTGATGTTTACCTCTTTCTTGTAATGTTTGCATTGGGATCCTCTCAACTTGCCATCTCTCATGCTTTTGGATTGGCCACCTATGATGTGGGAGATTTATTGTTTTTCATAGATTAAGATTTATTACTTTCATAGACTAATATTTATGTCTTTCATATCTTTTCCTATGTGAGAAGTTAAGAGTGATTTTTTTTATTTTCTTTCATATATTTTCTTGTGTGAGAGGTTACGAATGATTGTTTTTGCTTTCATTTCATGTCATGTGGTTTTGGTTATTCATTTCATAGGATCCTGATTTGATAATGCACACATGATCCCTTAGAGTAGATTTCATTCCATGCAATTTCAATTCCTGCAAGTGTGGTAGATTAAGATTTCAATTTCTGCAACTTTGATAGATTAAGATTTCAATTCTGTGTGATGTACTATAATTGTACTATAATTTCTTTTGAATTGATTATTGAATCAGAATAAGTGAATTTGGTTTGTCATTATTTGGTTTTGTAGTTATATTGATCTAAATTGAAATTTAATTTCTATCATATACAGTGCATGCACGCTTCGAAAGTTTAATGAAACCCCCGAGTTCACAATTAAATGATAGGTAATTAATTTTCCTCAACAAGTCCACAGATCTCTACTTCATGTTGTACCAAGAAACCATTGCTGATCCAATACTAAAAATTCCACCTGATGTAATCTTCCAGTTTCATGGACATCCCGCCTAATCTACATCTATGAAGCCACATAGCTTCACTCCCTATATGTGTCTCTACCATAGTCCAAACTGGGTAGTGCCTTTGAGTCACTATAAAACATTCTTAACTACCCTCCAAAATAGTTTGGTTTCCCTAAAAATGGCTTGACTCAGATTGTTGACTGCAAAGAACATGTATGGTTTTGTGTTCACAAGATACATGAGTGAACCCACCAATTAGCGATAAATAGTCACATCCACTTCCTCACCTAGAGTATCATCCTCTTTCCTCTAGTTGGTCACTAGAGGAGTCTCCATCATTTTACACCTATCCATGCAGAACCTCTGAAGTATCTCATTGGCATACTTTCCCTAAGAGACGAACAATTCCCTATCACCATGCCATACTTCCAATCCAAGGAAGTAGTGCATGAGACCCATGTCCTTCATCTTGAACTCTCTTGCAATGTCCTCCTTGCAAGATCTGGCCATTTCCTCATCACTAGTCAAGATCAAGTCATCAACATATAAAACAATAATAAAATATTTACCTTGTACCAAAATATGATATAGGTTTGCATCCACTTTACTTTTGGTGAAGCCAAAACCAGTGAGATAGCTATCGATCCTGGTGTACAAATCACGAGGTCATTTCTTGAGACCATAAAATTATCACTTGATTCTTCACACATGAAATGATCCATCAAAAGTCTCAAAGCCTTATGGTTTCTTGATATACACCTCCTCCTTAATAACTCCATTAAGGAATGCCACTTTCACATCCATCTAGTGGATCTTCCACCTCATCTACGCAGTCAAAGAAAGGATTGATCTAATTGATGGGTACATTTCTATAGGCATAAAATTTTCCTGATAGTCAATCCCCTTAACCTGAGAGCACCCCTTAGCCACAAATTTTGCCTTTTACTTTGCTATGCTTCTATTTGCTATCTACTTCACCTTGAAGATCCATCTCCAACCCATAACTGATTTGTCTACTAATCTTCGGACCACTTCCCAAACACTATTCATTCACAATGGATTCGTACTCCTCCACCATTATATCAACCCATATTGGTTTCTCTACTACTTCCTCAAAAGGGGATGGCTCAACCTCTACTAACTCAGTCATTAGAGACATGTAGCCAATGTACCAATCTAGTGACCTTCTCTATTTGCGATGTTTTGAAGGAGCACCCACATTCTCCCTTGCATCCTGTACAAGTCTCTTGGCTTCTCTGATTCTCTTCCTACCTTCTCTGGATGGTTCTTCTCCAGTGGATGTCTTCATTCTCTACTTCCTCAACTTGTCCCTGCTCCATAACACTATAAGGCTCCCCCTTTGGAGTTAAAATCTCCTCCTTTGGTGGTATCTAAAGATCCCTCTCAAGAGAGCACTACATGGCTTTGTCTTCAACAAATTTGACATCCCGTCATACAAATTTCATTCTGAGGAATGGAAAATACACATGGTAGTTGTGGGGAGTCTCTATGTAACCCACAAATACCCCTAGCTCTATTGTTGACTTTATCTTCTTCCTTTATTCTATGGAGACATGGAAATAAACAAAGGCTCCAAAAATCTTGAAGAGCAAGACATCTAGCTTCCTCCCCAAGAAATCCTCCTCTTATGTGATCATACGAAGAATCTGATGAGGAATCTTGTTCTTCAAATAGACCTTTGTGTTGAATGCTTCAAACCACAAGTTCATAAGTAGGATTTGGTCATGCAACATCGCCCATGCTCCTCCAACAATGCTTTGGTTCTTATTCTCAGACACCCCATTATATTCTGGGTTATGGGGTGTTGTGAACTCTCATTGAATGCCTTATTTTGCACAAAAAATTTTGAACTCATTCAACACATACTCATATCCATTATAACTCATGAGAGCCTTCACCTTCTTGCTCGTTTCTGTTGGCATTATGGCATAGGTTTGATGCTATGGCTCTAGTGTTGTCCTTGATGGCAACTCATCTTCGACAGATCTCAGTTTAGCCACTCAGAAAGAAGAAAAAGGCATATACGCAGGTTCATCTAGATGAAGACGCGTATACATGCGTGTTATACGTTACAAAAGTGTGTATATGTTGGGGAACTTACTCTTGGTCCATGGTAGTTAGTTCTTGGGATTTGAACCTATGGTTTTAGACCATGGCGTCTCACCAGATGTGTTGATCCCTAGTTTTGGGTTCATGGTATAGAAATGTTATGGTTTTGGACCATGGTATTGTGGAAGGCCTAAGACTGTAAAAGAGGAAGGAGATCATGTGGCAAACGATCATCTGAATTATTATTGAATATCTGAAAAGTGGTAGATTTGAATACTGGTAATTGGGTTATGGTGCAGATCTGGATCTGAATAAAGGAGGAACCTTAGCGAAAAGAAGAAGGATAAGTTCTATTGATGGGTCATAATCTTTAAGCTTGAATGATAGTATCTTTGTATGATTTTGGTCTGTTTTATGTGGTGCTTGCTTGATATATAACACTGATAATATGGGTTAATTAGTGTTTTTGAATATCTGGAAGAGCGAACTATCCTTTGTAGATCTGTATGTAGGTTTAGTGAAGCGAAGGCGTTTATACACGTTGGTTCTGTGAATTAAAACAGCGTATACACGGGTTGTTCCAAACACAGAAGCGTACGCACACATGTGGCAGGTTATTGAAATAGTGTATATGTTGTGATCTAGCTGCTTCTGTTTATTGTTGCTGTGTTCTGGGTTTAGTGATTGGTGTGTGGTTTCTGGTACTGTGTTTTGGGTACAGCTGTCATAGAAGTATCTACTTGATTCAGATCTAATTGGTGGAAAGGATATTGGTTGATTCTTGATGATTAATTGATGTTTATGGATCCAGTCTGAAAATTTATGAAACGTGGTCCCTGGAAGAAAGAGAAGGTTGTAGCCTTCGGTAGGCCAGCACCTACGTACTAGTATCTTGGCTAGTGAAAGAGCTAAAGGGGGTTGTAGCTCCCTTCCAAGAGAAGCTGGAGAACGAGAGAGGGTTGTAGCTCTCTACAGGTTGCAGCCTGCGTACTGGTAAAGGACTGCACCAGTACATTGTAAAGGAAGTTTCTAATTTAAAAGAAGATAGAGACGAATTGCAGCAGGTGGTTTTCACCCACATTGGGTTTCCACCTTATATCTTGTGTTCTTGTGCATGATTGTCCTTCTGTTCCATTTTACTGTCTTTGGTTATTGGTTATTTGTTTCTACAACACAGATTAGCAATCATCATCAGAAAGATAAAGTAAATTAAAAGCTTGCCTTGTATACGCGGTTTTCCTTCTGCATAGATGTGTATATACGCATGTTTAACTAACTGAAGTAGCGTATATAATTTGTTTTGAAAAGGAATATTTAACTTGATAATACTAATTCACACCCCCTCTTAGTATTATTTCCAACAATTGGTATCAGAGCAGGTCCTTCAGAAGAAGCTTGATCGCTTGAAGGAAGATCTTTCATCATGAGCAACTATGAGAGGGAAGCATCAATCAGGCCACCGATTTTTGATGGGACAAACTTCATATATTGGAAGGTAAGAGTTACTGCCTATCTTCAATCTCTTGGTACAGAAGTTTGGGATATCATAGATACAGGGTATACCTTTCCATCAGCAACTCTTACAGATCCGGCTGAGAAAAAGAAATATGAAACAAATGCAAAGGCGGTGAATACTCTATTAGGATGCCTATCTCAATCAGAATTTGTCAAGGTAATGTAGCTTAAATCCGCAAAAGAGATATGGGACAAGATAATTCTGGGCTATGAAGGAGATGACTAGGTAAAACAAGCAAAACTTCAAACCCTCAAGATTCAGTATGAAAATCTCAAGATGTATAATGATGAAAGTGTGGCTAATTATTTTCTTCGTGTAGATGAGATTGTTAATTGTATGAAAAATTTGGGTGAAGAAATAAAAGCGGTTGTTGTGGTTGAAAAAGTTTTAAGGTCTTTGTCCTCTAGATTTGAATCTAAAGTTTCTGCTATAGAAGAAAAGGAGAATCTACAAAACCTTAAAATGTCACAGCTGCACGGAATTCTAACCGCTTATGAAATGAGGAAAGGAGGTCTGTCTGATAGGAGAGTAGCTGCCTTCAAGGCTTCAGGAAAAGGAGAGTACTATGAGTCAGGACACGTGTCATAAGAAGAAGAAGAATCAAATTTTGTCAGAAATCTTCAACGGGGTACTGGAAGATTCAGAGGTAAGTTACCTTTCAAATGTTTTGCTTGTGGAAGAGTAGGTCACTATGTTGCTAAATGTCCTCATAAGTATAAGATTGACAAGGGAAAGGAACCTGTTAGATGGAACAAGAAACAAAATGCAAATAAGAAAAGCTATTACACTCATGAAGATAGTGATGGACTATCAAATAGTGATGAAGATGAACGAGGTAATCACTATAAACTTTTAATGACCTTTGAAGATGATGATTACTTGGATGTTATAGATGTGGATGGTTTTTATGAAGAGATTTCTAAACTCAAAACATGTTTAGAAGAAAAGAATGTGATCATTGATACTCTGCAATTTCAACTTGATGAAAAAGAA
>APFE030863021.1:61943-81977 GCA_000404065.3 Pinus taeda | reverse complement strand
TTTTCAAGTATCTTCAAGGAACTCAAAACTATGGCTTATGGTATCCTAGAGATACAGATCTCACTCGTCATGCTTATACAAATGCAGATTGGGCTAGAAGTGTGGATGACATAAAAAGTACAAGTGGTGGTGCATACTTTATGGGTTCCAGATTAGTATCTTGGTTCAGCAAGAAACAGAGTTCAATTGCTTTATCTATAGCTGAAGTGGAATATGTGGCAGCTACATCTTGTTGCACTCAACTCCTTTGGATGATGCAAACTTTGCAGGATTTTCAGATCACTTGTACACCACCTATCTCCATCTTATGTGATAATACAAGTCCAATCAGCATTTCAAAGAACCCAGTCATGCATTCAAAGACCAAGCACATACCGATCAAGTATCACTTTCTCCGGGAACAAGTGTTGGAACAAAAGGTCAAATTGGAGTATGTTCCTTCTAAGGAACAAGTTTCTGATATTCTCACCAAACCACTGCCCAGGGAAACTTTTGAATATCTCAAACAGAAGTTGGGAGTAGTTAATGCATCATCTTGTTGTTAAATTTTTCTATTTCAGAGAAAAAAGGAGTGTATGCATGTTTCCTAAGGAGGATCTGCGTACATACGTCGGCTGGTGCAGAGAAAGTCGCGTATATGTGGTTTGATGGATATCAGAAGGGACATACTTTGGTTGGAAGTTGTCTGATATGGGTCTTAAAGAGACCATTAGGTACTAGTTCAGGGGGAGCAGATAAACTTCTAATGATGCATTGTTGGCATTCTCTTAGAAGCTTGTGGTTCTTGTTCACAGCTATTATTGGTGGAACAAGTGCAGAGGGAGAATAGAAGGAAATCATGGTTGCTGATCTGAATGATGATTGACAGATGCTGTTGCTTGGTGACTTTCATAAGTCGTGCTCTACATATTTCGTCTCTATGTCATGTATCTTTTTTTTATGGTGTCAAGGTCATGTAACGGCCTATTTTGGTTTCCCCACTATGCCTGGGATGAATATGTAATGTACTTGGTTGTTATATGTAATTTTCTGATGTTTCCCCACTTGGTTGGGTGGATGATCCCCACATGGTTGGGTGAAGGATGTATGTATTGAGTCTTGTCGTGATAGG
The DNA here is from genome assembly GCA_000404065.3 of Pinus taeda. Taxonomy (NCBI): domain Eukaryota; kingdom Viridiplantae; phylum Streptophyta; class Pinopsida; order Pinales; family Pinaceae; genus Pinus; species Pinus taeda. The sequence goes on along the minus strand of APFE030863021.1, from coordinate 80,866 downwards.
AAGGTCTTTTATAATGTATATGTCATGGTTCATCTTGAAGAACATATTTTGCAGATCTTGCCTACAGTCAGGGGGAGCATGGTCAACACAGCAAGGCAGAGATTCGTACTTAGGGGGAGCACATTCCTTTTCCCTTGATGACAAAGGGGGAGAATGAAAGAGGATCTTGGTGTTGCCATCAAGTCCAAAGGGGGATATTGTCGGCATTATGGCATAGGTTTGATGCTATGGCTCTGGTGTTGTCCTTGACGGCAACTCATCTTGGTGACAGATCTTTGTTCAGGCACTCAAAAAGAAGAAAAAGGCATATACACAGGTTCGTCTAGATGAAGACGCATATATAGCGTGTTATACGTTACAAAAGCGCGTATATGTTGGGGAACTTACTCTCGGTCCATGGTAGTTAGTCCTTGGGATTTGAACCTATGGTTTTGGACCATGGCATCTCGTCAGATGTGCTGATCCCTAGTTTTGGGTTCATGGTATAGAAATGTTATGGTTTTGGACCATGGTATTGTGGAAGGCCTAAGACTATAAAAGAGGAAGGAGATCATGTGGCAAACAATCATCTGAATTATTATTGAATATCTGAAAAGTGGTAGATCTGAATGCTGGTAATTGGGTTATGTTGCGGATCTGGATCTGAATAAAGGAGGAACCTTGTGAAAAGAAGAAGGATAAGTTCTATTGATGGGTCATAATCTTTAAGCTTGAATAATAGTATCTTTATATGATTTTGGTCTGTTTTATGTGCCGCTTGCTTGATCTATAACACTGATAATCTGGGTTAATTAGTGTTTTTGAATATCTGGAAGAGCAAATTATACTTTGTAGATCTGTATGCAGGTTTAGTGAAGCGAAGGCGCGAATACACGCTGGTTCAGTGAATTAAAACAGCATATACGTAGGTTGTTCCAAACACAGAAGCATACACATGCATGTTGCAGGTTATTGAAATAGCGTATATGCTTTAAGTTGTGATCTAGCTGCTTCTGTTTATTGCTTCTGTGTTCTAGGTTCAGTGTTTGGTGTGCGGTTTCTGATACTGTGTTTTGGGTACAGTTGTTAGAGAAGTATCTACTTGATTCAGATCTAATTAGTGGAAAGGAGATTGGTTGATTCTTGATGATTGATTGATGTTTATGGATCCAATCTAAAAATTTATGAAACGTGGTCCCTGGAAGGAAGAGAAGGTTGTACCCTTTGGTAGGCCAGCACCTACGTACTAGTATCTTGGCTAGTGCAAGAGCTAAAGGGGGTTGTAGCTCCCTTCCAGGAGAAGCTGGAGAACAGGAGAGGGTTGTAGCTCTCTGCAGGTTGCACCCTGCGTACTGGTAAAGGACTACACCAGTACATTGTAAAAGAAGTTTCTAATTTAAAAGAAGATAGAGACAAATTGTATCAGGTGGTTTTCACCCACATTGGGTTTCCACCTTATGTCTTGTGTTCTTGTGCGTGATTGTCCTTCTGTTCTATTTTACTATCTCTGGTTACTGGTTATTTGTTTCTGCAACACAGATTAACAATCATCATCAAAAAGATAAAGTAAAATAAAAGTTTGCCTTGTATACGCAGTTTTCCTTCTGCATAGATGCGTATATACACGTGTTTAACTAACTGAAGTAGTGTATATCATTTGTTTTGAAAAGGAATATTTAACTTGATAATACTGATTCATCCCCCCTCTCAGTATTATTTCAAACAATTTCTTTCTCCACCGTTGCCTTGAACTCTAAGAAATTTGAGAAAGTCTCGTCCTTCTTCTGCAAGAAGATGATCCAACACGTCCGCAAGTAGTCATCAATAAATATGACAAAATACTTTTTCTCACTAGTGGAGGCTTTCAATAAAGATCCACAAGAATCATAGTGGCTCCTTTCAAGGACTGCATGTGCTTTATTATCCCGATCATGGAAAGTGGATTTTATGTACTTCTCGAAGGTACACCTTTTGCATGTGTCTAGTTGATCTAGTGCTCCTTTGGGGAGGCTTGTGGTAACCTATTACATGATATTCAAAGTGCCATGATGAAAATGGCCATGTATTCTATGGAAAATTTCGCCAACATCGAGACTCTACACATTCTCCACCTTTTTGCTCAATGAAACACAATCCTCCGCATATAGCTTGTAGAGGTTCTTTACACAAAACCCAATCTGCTTCACCTATCCCATGGCTATGTGTCTCAAGAATTCCATTCCTTTGATGAAGATCACATCATAGCCATGGTCTTCCAAAAATGCAATGGAGATAAGATTCTTCTTTAGAAATGAAACAAACACCACATCCTTGAGCCTGGGAGGTGAGCCTAACTCTCTCTAAAAGGCGATTGTACTAATCCCAGTTTCGCTATACCTTCTATCATCTCTGATATCGATGTCCATATGGAGATCCTTCTCCTCCAAATCATTGAAAAAATATTTATTCCCCATCATATGGAATGAGGCACAACTGTCGAGGTACCACATGTTTCCCATCATTGCGTTGGCCATGCACGCAAGGAGAGAAAAATAAAGCTCAAATTATGAAGCCAAAGCTTCACCCACTACTCCTCATGAGGTCTTCTTGCTTGTACTTTTGTGTGGACACTTCGTGGCATAGTTCCTGAATTCATGATAGTGAAAGCACTGGATTTTGGACAAGTCTTTATTCTCGCCCCCTTTACTAGATTATACTTTGGATTTGGATTTCTTCAATTTCCCTTTCTTTGCCTTACCATGCAAGGCACAATTCTCTTCATCCTCGCCCTTGGATGAAGTCTCCTCTCTAGTATTTTTCCTTATTTCCTCATGTACTAGGTTAGACCATAAAGTCTCCTAACTTCGTAGTTTATCCCTACCATTTATCGAATCTTAATAGTTATTCCATCTCTTCAGAAGGCTATAAAAGGGCTAGAGTTGCCAAGTCTTATTCAGGGAAATTAACATCGACCCCACCAATTTCATCACGACACTGTGTAAAACTACTCATATACTCTATAATTGTGCCATTCTTCTTCACACCGACCCCACCAATTTCATCACGACACTATGTAAAACTGCTCATATACTCTAGAATTGTGTCATTCTTCTTCATCTTGATTTTTTGAATATTTTCCTTGAGTGCTAGCTTCCTATGGTCACTATTATTCTTGAAAAATTTCGACAACGTTTTTCACATCATGAAAAAAGTCCTGTGCATGGAGATTCCAGACAATATTGTCTCATACTCCCTCCAATATGATTCTCCTCACTTTGACCACATCATTCTTCCACTGAGCAATATTCTGGGTTTCATTGTTGGCATTATGATGAATGTGTTGTACTTAATGGCAACCCACTTGTAGCAAATCAAGAATATGGTAATGAGATGAATCTATACGATAGATCAGAGGTGACAGAATGATGGAAGATAATAACAGTCAAAGTTATTCAGGTAGTGTGTGTTGTCCTTGATAAGAAGTGTCCTTAATAACAACCTATTTGATGAATGGACTAACTGAGAAAGGTATAAATAGGATGAGACAGAATGCATGGCAGTTGCGTTTATAGATGTGACAAATTGTAGGGAAGTTCAGAGGAATCAGTTCATAAGTGATGTACGATGGAAAATCACATTATAACAGGTCTATTCAGAGGTAACATAGTAATGGAAAAGAATAACAAGATGATGGAACATAGGACTTCAGATCAGAATCAAGAAATTGAACAAAAGAATGTTTTCAGGTATGTTAAGTTTTATATGTAGGTTCACTGTAAAAAAATTAGTGTACACATGTGGGTTAATAGAACAAAAGGAGCATATATGTATGCACACACTTTCACAGAAGGGAAAGCGTGTATGGGATGCAAAATCAAGGTTTTGGTTTGAGGTATTGATCTAAGGTTTTGTTCTAAGGTTTTGGTCCGAGGTATTGGTCCAACGTTTTGGTCTGAGGTATTTACAAAGGATCTAAGTATATAAGAAGGAGAAGATCAAAAGGCTATGTGTACAAGTAATGAATATCTTATGAAGTGTTAGATCAAAAATAAATATGCATGTTATGGGTTTCTGATGCTTTTCTTGATCTAGACTAAGTATAAACTTGAGTGTTTGATGATGAATGAGATCTAATGATGAATCATGATCATATTGACTTATCATTGAATGATCTAATATTGTTTGGGCTAGATTTGATTGTTTACACATGTTTCATTACTTAAATGTCATGATCTGGGTATGTTTGAATTCGGGAGGTGCAATGAAGTTATAAGTAAGTATTTGTAGATCTATACATTGGTTCGCTTTGGTGAAGGTGCGTATACATGCTGGTTCATCTCCTCCAAGTAGCATATGAAAAAGAAAAGCTTGATGTTCAAGGATGACTGATCTATCATAATGATGTTGTTGTTTGTCAATGATGCCTTCTTAGATCTCAAAGTAGAACTGAATGTATAAGGAAATTGAGTGTTATTGATTTAATGACTGAGAAAGAAGGGGTGATCCTTGTTGCTATCTATTTAGAACTCTGTAATATGAAAATAGATCTTAAGAATGTCACTGATTGGTACAATTTTTGGTTTAGAGGTTTTATGATTCAGTATGTTTAGTGATATACGTAGGTTGGGCTAAAGGAAGTAGTGTATACATGTAGTGTTCTGAGTTTAGATTTGTGTACTGGTTACAATGATATGTCCATTCCAGTTGATTGCTTGAATTTGATTAAGTTTGAATGAATGGTTGATTTAGTTGTGTCAGAGTTTTAATGATTGTTTGATTCAGTATGTCATAGATTTCAGTGATTGATTGATTTAGTTATGGTTGATTCAAAGATTGATGATTGGGTTTCAGTTATCTTAGAGATTGAGATTGAGATTTAGTGATTGGTTGATGCAGATATATTTGATGGATATATTGCAGTGGTGATTGATTTTGAGCTTCAATGCTACTGATGGGTCAAGTATGAAAATTTAATGAAATGTGGCCTACATATTGTGTTGTTGTGTACCAGGAGCATCTAGTGTGAAAATTTATCAAACGTGGTCCATGGAGGATGCTGAGGGTTGGAGCCTTCAATGAGGAAGTCGAATCTTCCATCCAGTAGTGGCTGGTGATTTGATCAGGGGGTTGTAGCTCCCTTCCAGTAGCAGATGGAGAATGAGTGAAGGTTGTAGCCTTCTATAGGCCGATGCCTGTGTACTAGTAAACATATCGGCAAGTACAAGAGGTAGGGGGTTGTAGCTCCCTTCAAGTAGAAGGTAGAGAATGAGAGAAGGTTGTAGCCTTCTGCAGGTGGGTGCCTATGTATTGGTATGAGTCTCCACTAGTATAAGATTGTAAATAGATTATTATTTATATTAAAAAGAAGATAGAGACAACAACAGTGGTTGGTTTTTCTCTTACATTGAGTTTCCACCTTAAATCTTGGTGTTCATGTGTGTTTCTTATGTGTGATGGTTTATTCTATTATTACTACACATGGTTACTGTTTAATGTTTAATAAAGTACTAAAGCATTGATTGAAGATCAACATATGATGAATTAACTTAATCATAAGTTCACTGGATATATGCTAGTTGCCTTAAGAATAGTTGCGTGCACATGCAAGTTCCCTTCACTGAAGTAGCATACATAAATCTTACTATGGAAATGAAAAAATTATTGATTTTTAAATACTAATTCACCCCCCCTCTCAATATTTCCCAACAATCATATGCTTTTGGTTTTGCTACATTGTCCTTGATGTATTCTAGCATGCCATTGCCATCAAATACAGCCTCCATGTAGTCCTTCCATTAGAAAGAATAATAGACATGCAAAAGGAAACATCACACATGCACAAAGATTTATCTAGGGGAAAGAAACTACTCAAAACCCCTTATTATCTATATTTCATTAATCATAGAATAGAGATGAAACACATATGCTTGCTCAAGCTTGAGCAAACCCTACAAGTGTATAGTTGACCCATCTTCCTAATGGACTAACTCTATCCAACACTTCACTAATTTTCAAGCTCTCAAAGATCATATTTCCTTGCATTTTTCCCTTGGGAAATTAGCCCCTACTATTTAGAAATTTCCCACTATTGAATTTTGCAATTCCCTAGGATCCTTCCTCTTACTGCAGGTGCCACCTATACACATTGGAATATGCTACAACTTATAGTACATTGCCTTGGAATCTCAATTTCAAATGGGTAACTCGAATTCTCTGCATTCAAAAATTATTTTGGGTTGATTGATCAGTCAATTGGTTGATCACTAAGTGTGGTTGAAGTTCCACTTCCACAACTTGACCTCCACTAGTTCTTCTGATAGTTAGAACTGGTTAAACTGACAATAACTAAAATTAACTGAAATAGATTGCTACAAATTAGAAATCAAACATACTAAACTGAACTCAAGCTTCCCCAACTCAAATCAACTAAGTTAACTTAGCGACAAGTGCCATGTCACCTTAGTTATCTACCTTCAAGATTTATGCTGGAATAGAAATTTGAATTTTCTCTAGTTTGACCAAGGCAAAGTCAAACTGAGATTTTCTTGTCGCATTTTCAACAAAATTATGTTCATGGAAAATAGAATACATATACATAAATTGCAAACCATAACTAGGGTTTCAAAAAAAACCATGTAATTATAACTATGGCACATAAATACAATAAACTACGCAATAGACACTTATCTACAATTGAAAGCTAACTAGATGCGAGTTCTCCATGTTCCATTAGCCAGAGACCACGTGGTTCATAAATATCAACCATAGGTCACCCCAAAGTTAGGGTTGCAACTCTACAGGAAACAATGTAAACTATAAGTTAGCCACACATTGATGTCCAAGTACCAACCCAACAACCACTACCCTATTCATAGGCTTTACTTCCATAAACCTATGCCCAAGTGGTGCACCACTTCTTTATGCCCTATCAATTTGTCGATGGTTCCCAGCTTCCAGGGTGCCTTATGCTAAGTTAGGAATGTCTCAACACTGGGATTTTAGGTGCTCATGCTGCTTATATGGCATCCAAGCTCCCTTCCATGCCATAAACCTAATGAGTTCCCATTAGTTCTGGAACCCAATCACAAGGCTAACCAACTAGTCACCTAAATAAAAAAATCTCCTGGCTAGTTCCAAAACCCATGGACAAGGCTTGCCAACTGGTTTCTAAGAACCAAGCTCACTAGAAATGCATTCAGTTCCTAAGTTCAAACACAAGACTTACTAACTAAAAATCCCTTGTTTGTTCCAAGACCCATGCACAAGGCCCATCAATTGGTTTATCACCAGAGATCAGTCATTATTCAGCTCCAATTCCTTGCAACCATAATGAATGATTAACTCACATAAGAAAAATACCCCATCCTTTAAATATTTGTGGCCCCTCTTTGTCATGTTGTACCCCTAAGGTAATATGGGCCCTAAGTGCCCTTTTCCCAACACCAAACATATCCATATGTTTCCTTTTCCATTGTGGAGTTGCACTTCCCGTCGAGCTATTTATCGTGGAGTTGGCTTGACAACTAGTCTATTTTATCATTATATTATATGTAAAAGCATTTAAATCATATTTACAATATTGTCTCTTTGGAAACTTAGCCCAAAATGACATATATATCTGAGCATTCCAACCCAAAAATATATAAACATCAACACATAGGAACACAAGCCCGCCACGTGACTCTAACTCACCAGCCTAACAGTTATACATGATTATTACATTAATAGTTTAGGGGTAGAGATGGGGGTGTTACAATTCACTTTTGTTGTTGGTGAATAGGTTTTTAGTCCTCTTTAATGTATATATGATGAGTGCATATAGAAGGGTGGACTCCCTTCATTTCCTTGTAATTCCATGCAAAGACATCAATATTCTACTTCAAAATAGGGAGCACTTTATCCTCTTGATCAAATGAAAGAAAGGGGATAATTTTAGACTTTTGGAAGGGTTTATTTCTATGGTTTTTACATTATTTTGGTCAGAACCAACAGTTATAAGATCTTCACATGAACTACCTTGAAAAAATTTAGGTTGTCATGTAAATTCATATTTCAAGCCTGTCACACGGAATGAGTCGAGGTTGCAGACAAGATCGACCTCCCTAGTATCTAAAGATATCTAGTGACAAGCAAGCCAATCAAAAACTATCTTTCTCTAAATATGCAATTAAAAACAAAGTCAAACAAGTTTTTTAGGCCTACCTTGTGTCCAATGCAAGTTTGAAGAAGCCTCACTCCTTTGCTCCAAATGAGCTCCCTTGTAGCAAGTCTGCAAACACAAACAAGAAAACAAATTAAATAGCACCTGAAAAGCCAATATCATAAAGCATATCCATCATAATGATCAAGATGATTATGAAACAAACCACATAAGACAATTTGTTGAGAAAAATGAATCTGATTGTATTAATTCAAATCAAAGAAGAACTTTACAACCTGTGCCTTGATGCTGTACAAGCTCCTCCCAGGGTCCGACAAGAAGTCTCCTCTACTTTGACAAGTTTCACTCACTTCCCAATGAAGTCAAAAGGTATGTGATCTCTCCTCTCAAGCTTAACTAGGAAGTCCCAATTCCACCAGCATTTACCCTCAAAAAATGTTCAGCTTCTAACCTCCCCAACAACTAACCCAATGCCTTAATTTATAGTGCAATGGAGGGAAGTTACTAGGTCCTCCTTCAAAGGGATAAAGCCCTCCTTCAAAGGGATAGCTCCTCCTATCAAGGGATTAGGTCCTTCTCTTTTGGGATGCATGAACCACCTTGGAGCAAACAATCCACGTTAAAATCCTTCTAGAAACATCTAGAATTAACCCAAAAGTGAGTTTTTTAGGATAAACTTGTGCCTTTTTTACTTTTACAGGGGTATGCACCCACCCCTTTACAAACAGAGCGTGCAGATACGCAGGTAATATGAACAAAGGGTGCGGGCTCGCAGGCAAAAGTGAGAGAAATTGCAGAACCAGAGCTTTATTGATTTTTAGTGTCTTTCTCTCATTTTCAAAGCTTGACATGAAGAGCTGAGGTCTGAGACTTGCTTAGGAGGACAGTATAAGTGATGATAGACCCATACTGACTGCAAATAGTCATGGTAACGATATTTTGTGTAACAGATTGTCCCCTAAAGTACGAAGTCTGTAGTATATGAGGATTTCATTTATCATTAAGAAGAGTGAAGTACTTTATCATTTCGAGGATTATCTTGCGGAGAGCCCGGTTGGAACCTGTAAAAACATTCAAGTGCAAAATATATATATGAGATCATATCATCGCTGAGGTAGGAATTCCCATACTCAGATCAAAACTAACTAGAAAACTAACTATTGCTCTGATATAGGAATGATCTTGTAATACATCACAAGTATAGACACATGTAGACATAGTATGGACGCAACCATCTGTTTATGAATAGTCCATAATATAATGAATACAAAATTCCTCGCAGCCTGGATGGTGGAAACTAGATCCAGGGTCTTCATTTCTACTTCCCGAAATAGTACAATTCTGTCCATGCAAATGAATGTGTCAAAGTCGAACATGGTAGAAACCACTTGACTACCAGGCAATGATGTAAAATGTTAACAAGTGTGAGAGAAACCAGCAATAATGACAATGGCTCTCAAAGTACTCAGTACAATCGATGAGATGTGATTAGATATGTTGATGTCGAACATGTCACAGAATCCTTCAACCAAAGGTCAATGATGCAACCTATTGTTGAAGGCGAGAAACCTGCCATTAAGGCATGCATATCCCAAGGTACTGGCGATTTCTAGATCATCTTTCTACATAAAGAGCTGAAGTTGATAGAAAGCCATCCATCGTAGGCAAGCCCACAACACGAAATCATAGATCAAGTTTGAAGAAATTTAGTTGCAAGGACTGAATCAGGGATGGTCAAGATGGATGACAGATATTTTGTAGATGAATGGCTTATTTTCACTGACCTCTTGAACACATAATTACACAACAGATGGTTTGGTGACAATTGACCCAAAGTTAATACCCAGAAATCGGTTGAAGACTTTCAATGTGGTTTGATCAACTGTTAGGTAAAGGATTTCCCAACCTAGGTGAATGAAAGTGTCGTGTTCAAGACTGGTTATAGAGTATGACAAACAGGCTCATTTTTCTCTCTTTTCCCCCACCATTTTTGGCAAGTACCTCTTTATTTTTTACAAGCTTGAGGAGGATAATATTTGCTTGATTATAAGCTCATCCTTTAGATGAGTCCAACTTAGTTTAAATTCAAACCCTAAGAAGGAGTGGTCAGTTCCTATTTATAATTGAACAGGTCCTTTACTGTCGAAATTTAACGAGTCCAGTATAGGAGAAACTCGGTGTTTTTCAATTTTAGAGAGTCTAAAAAAACTTAAGAAGACTCCAAGGTTGACCTTTTTCATAAATTTGTGTCTCCCAAGCCTGAAAAAGTATAAATAATACCTGAGAGAACCACTTGATCTTTATGACCAAGGAGTAATTTTCGTAATTAGTGTCTCTGATCGAAAAAGTAAAATATCAATCAATGACACGTTGTTTTATGACCAATATCGAATTTGAAACGACAAAAATCCGGTAATCATTTCGTGTTTTTATGGTTAGAAAAGGGCTGTAAGAGGACCATCTTTTTAGTTCCATTTTAACGAGCTTAAAAAGAAAAACTCGGCAATCTTTTCATGTTTTAGGAGTCAAAAAAGAGCTTAAAGGTGACTCTAATGTTTTTTCGTCGAAAATGACCGATTTCTCCTGAAAAATTCGTTATCCTAAACAAAAATTCAAACATTAGTCATACCTGTTTAAAATGGGTAAAAAGGTTGCAAAAATTACCTTTTCAAAGTGAAACATAAACAAATTTTCAATTTATTTATTCAAAAAACTTATAAAAAGGACTTTTAATCATTCTTTTCTACCGTTTGAGATTTGGGTGAGAAAAAAGGGCTTTTGGTCATAAACTTCCCGTGAAAATTTCAGAAAATCCATCTGTCGGAATTGAACGTTGTCTCCTCCAGGTAATCCACATCATCCTACTCTTCATTTCTATCCGTTTCAAATTGTTTTTTAGGGGTTCATTTTATTTTTAGGAGGTTTTAGGTTTAAAAACCTGCGCGTGGGGGGCCCGCGGGTTTACCACAGGGGACCTGTGTACCCCAACTTTTTTGCAGTTGGAAAAAAGTCGGGGGTATGCACCTACCTGAAGGCAAGGTGCGGGCATCATGCACTATCTCTAACTAGAGGGTGCATACCCCACGCAAAGGTTTTTAAAACCTAATGAATTCAAAAATTACCCAAAAAATTCAATTTTGTATATTCTAATTCGCCTTTTTACTGGATGTAGGATAAACATCATGCTTGATTGGTGAGAATGGGAACATGAGGACGTAGATCTTGCCGCGATGAATCATCAACCTTCGATTGATGCATTGAAGGCATGTGGCTTGTACAAATTCTGGGCCATACCTGGCATGAGCGCCCAAGTGGACTTTCTACAGTGGCTGGTGGATAGATGGAGCATACAAGACCAATGCTTCTTCATTGGTGGGCACCAGCTCGAAATAGAACTGACAGACATATAATTTTTTACTAGTTTGCCTAGGAGAGGTGAACATTTGACTATATTCGGGGCTAGGGCAGGTGTCCAGTCTGTCGATAGCCTCCGGCTAGAGTACTGCAATGTCCAGAACCAAGACAAAGGGATATATATCAAGACCATATCCCATCCTGAACTCATGGTGATTGCGTTTACAGTTATGAGACTCTGCGGTAGCGCAGCACTACATGTAGCCACTAGATCCCAGATGCGGATGGCAGTTGATTGCTTTTGAGGCACCATTTTCAACTGGTGAGACGTTGTGTTGGCTAATGTAAAAGGCCACCTGACCAGGGCCAAGAACGGACAACTGAAGACCTTTGGATATGGTACTTTAGTTGTGTGCTTTGGTCTGGAGAGGGTTCTGATGTTGATCCCGCAGCACCTCACTGTTGGAGCTGGGCTTCCTCAAGAGCCCAAACTGATGCGATGGGTTGTAGTTATGGCTCGTCATCCTGATGAGGGGACATAGGTCATTCGATTCAAACCTGAGTATTTCCAATGGTTGGAGAACCAGGTTTTTTCTATCCAGGACTTTCGGTACACTGGGGTAGATTTTCGTGGTGACCTAGACATGGCTCTTCCACCAGGAGAGCAAGGGGATGACTCAGGTAAAATCATTTTCAACATTTTCCTAATTTACATTTTTTTTTTTAATCTCATCCAAAAATTGATAGTAAAAGTTTCAAATGCAGCTGTAGGCCCACGGTGACCAGCCACTCTCTGGCCTTACGAGAGGAAACAACTAGCTGTAGTGGCACCAGCCCCACAGGACGAATCAACAGAGACTTTGGCCGAGTTGGAGAGCCATCTAGAGCATTTCACAAGGGACATTCCAGAGACCAGCATAGATGACATTCCTTGTCGTCTTTAGCGCTATGTAATTGGGGTCCCAGGACCTTTTAGGAGGTTCCTTTGTAAGGTGGCCCGTGCAGTGGTTTCTTATCGAGATCATCACCAGTGATGGGATGATCACCTATTATAGTCACATATGACATTTTTGCTTTTCGTACTTATCATTTTTGCCGATCATAAGGTATTTTTCAACCTATGATCGAGGACGATGTATATTTTGACACACTCCTATATTATATTATATCACTATTACCGTCTTATCTTGTTAAACATGTTATGGAATGTCTTTAAATTTACTTGTCTGATTATTGCACATGTCTACTTAACATTTGAGAAGCAATTGCATCTGCTAATGTATTTAAAGATCTTGGAATATGCTGATATTCAATATAGTCAAATTCACGTTCCAAGAGATGCACTCTCAAAAATAATCTCAATAATACTGGATTTCTAATGGCATATACTCTATTACGATGTAATACAACGAGTTCAGAATCTAACCTCACTATCAAACTCTGAATCCCAAATGAAATAGATTCAGATAATAACTCAATCACTGCACTATACTCAGCAATGTTTTTCATTGTTTGACTGAGGCTTACCCCATGCATAGATACCAACTCGTCAGAGATCGAATAAATAACCCAAGCTGCGGAAGAAATATTCCGTGTACTACGACAAGCACCATCAGTGAAACCAATGTATGTTTGGAGAGGCGTCGACATCTGTGATATCAAGAGTAAAACCAAGATAAGCAGGAATAATGACGAAAAACACTCTCTAAGCTAAGCACACTTTTTAATCTAAAACACACTGGCTAGAAAGAAAACTATCCTAATTAAAAATCTCAACACCCATTCCTTAAGCATAATACCTCTTCAGGTAAAGACCATTTTTGGGTTTACCTAAAGAGACCCCGTCAAAGTCTACCAATTCATAGGCCCCTTTTGCTAGCTTTCACTTGACAATATAGGGAACATGCCACATAGGCACGAATTTTCCAGTGCCTAATTTATCATTTCCATGATCATACAATAACACTAGATCTCCTTCCGAAAAATTTCGAGGGGTCACATTTCGATCATACTGAGCTTTAATATGTTTTGCATGATATTCGATTGCTAATGCAGCATCACGTCAATTCTCATCTAGTTGAGCCAAGTATAAAAAACATCTTTCCTCCTCGGAAGTGGCTGGAAGTAATTCGATGGCCATTCGCAATGACAAGATTTCGCACTCAATGGGTAACACAGCTTCCATACCATAAACTAGTTGGAAAGGAGTGAACCCTGTTGACATTTTTACTGAGGTTCGATACACCCAAAGCACTGAAAATAGCATGTTATGCCAATTCAACTAGTTAATCCCAATGATTCATCGGATCATGATGACTAGAACTTTGTTGTCTTCGGATCATGATGACTAGAACTTTGTTGATGGCTTCAACCAGACCATTAGCTTGTGGCTAATAAGGAGTTGAACTATCGTGACACAAGCCAAGATGGCCTGTAATTTCAGTCATCATAACGTTTCGAAAATGATGCCCATGATCAGTGATAATTGCTTGTGGAACACCAAACCTAGCAATTATATGATTGAACACGAAAATTGCAGTTGTTTTGCCATCTGCCTCAAATGTAGGCATCGCCTCAACCCACTTGGTAAAATAATCTACTGCAAGGATGATATATGCATGCCCCGTGGCTGAGTGAGGGTTACATGTAATATAATCAATACCCCATTTGGCAAAAGGACCAATGGAAATTATAGGGTGAAGAGAAGCGGGTGGAGCGCACATATTTTGATAAAAAATTTGGCAGTTGTGGCATTTTCGGACCGCGATAATACAATCTTTAAACATAGACGACCAGAAGTATCCAGCGCGCAATATCTTTTGGACTGTGGCATACCCAGACATATGACCGCCACATGCTCCAGAGTGACAGTCATTTAGGACCCTTTCAGCTTCCTCGTGACTTAAACAACGTCGAAAAACAGAGTCTGCCCCACGACGATAAAGAGTATCTCCAATAATTTTGAATTGTTGGGACTGGAATCGTATTTTTCGACGTTCCGAGCGTGAAATATCTGGCCAAAAGGATTGGGTTTGGAGATAAATGATGATATCCCCGTACCACAGATCTAAAGTGCTGATTAGAAACAAGGATTCGTCCGCAATGGGCTCCTCTACCACAGTTTCCGTGTCAGCACGCGGGAAGTCACATATTAACTCCACAAAAACTAAAGATTTCTTTGACTTAGATTTTTCAAATTCCAAGTTGAACTCCTGCAGGATCACAATCCATTTGGAGTACTTGTCCCCCAGCAATTTCTTGGTCAAACTATAGATCATAGGGTTGCAATCAGAAATGGCTGTAGTTTTACGTAGTAAAATGTAATGACGAAAACGTTGGATAGCTTGAACGGTTGCCAATGCCAATTTCTCCACATGTGAGTATTTTAGCTTAGTTGGATTTAAAGTTCGACTAATGTAATATATCACATGTTCAGTACTGAATTCATCTTCTTGAACTAACACCATTCCGATGGTAGAATGGGAGGTAGCAAGATACAAGAAGTAGTATAGGTTGTAGTTGGGAGGATGCAACAACGGTGCATGGGTCAACACGTGTTTTAGTGCATCAAAAGATTTCTCAGCTATCTCGTCCCAAAAGAATGGAGTATTTTGTTTCAACAACCGGGTAAAACCCTTTATGATCTCAGCGTAGTTAGGGATGAATCGACGTATAAATTTTGATTTCCCTTGTAAACTTTGGAGTTGGCGAAGACTCGAAGGAGGAGGCAATTTGATAATGGCTTCAACCTTTGAGGGATCGATGTGAATGCCGGCTTTCGAAACAGAAAACCCCAGTAACCGACTCGTTTCAATACAGAAAACACACTTGTGGAGATTCAACCTAATCCGATAATGCCTACACCTCATAAAGATTTCTCTTAAATGGATGAGATGATCATCTCGATGTAATGAATGAGCAGGAAAGTCATCGAGATAGGGTTGCACAATGTGCTTGATATCATGAAAAGCATAATACATGGCCCTTTGAAAAGTTGCCCCGATGTTCTTGAGCCCAAAAGGTAATTTGCAATAAGAAAATGTCCCCCATGGACAAATGAAAGCCGTTTTTGGTTGATTAGCAGGTAGAATATTGATTTGATTGTATCCGAAAAAACCATCCATGAAGGAGAAAATTTCACTGCCGGCACAATCATCGATGATTTGATCGATATAGGGAGTTGGGTAATTGTCCTTTGGACAGGCTCGATTAATGTCCCTATAATCGATACATATTCTTATTGTCCCTTCCTTTTTGTTAACAGGAACAATATTCGATACCCACTCCGTTAACGGGATCGGATAAATGAAACCTGCTTTGAGTAATTTTTCAACTTCTACTTTAATTGCAACAACTTTTCTTGGGTGAATCTGATGCAAATGTTGTCGGACGAGTTTAGCATCCGGGTAAGTTTTGATTTCATGAATAACAATTGCGGGGTCAATTCCTGGCATTTTCTCATATGACCAAGCAAACACATCGCGAAATTCTTGAAATAGGGCCTTATATGTTTGAATTTCATCTTTCGTACAAGAGGCACCTATATGAACATTTTCAACAATTCCAGGCTTAACCGAAATGTCAAGGGGAATAGTTCGAGAAATATTTCCTAAGTTTAACTCGGAATCAGGATGTTTCATTGGATTTTGAGCTTCCTTGACATATTCAATCGTAAAAATTGATGAAAAATCATTTTCAAAACGATCTCCCTCGGATAAAAATGAAGATCTGTGATGAAGATCTTCCCATGGTAACTCATCGACGCATAGGATTTCGCGAATTTGCTCATCAGTGTGAACAAGTTCAGAAAACATTATTGAATATGAGTTTGATGTCAAAAGTGATTCCTCATGGACCACATTCATTAAGTAAATTTGGGTTGATGATATGTCGAAGAACGACTGCACAGCCTGACACGCAAGTTCATACGGACTCAAAGGCATAAGATCACCAAACGAGTCTATCTCAGATGCAGAAGGTATGATCCAAGGATCATCATAATTAATGGTGTCTGATGAAATCATATGAATGGTTGCAATAGAATACGATTCATTGATAGGAGGAAAAGGAAAAGTTCCCAGTAAACCGGCATCTTTAACTAGTCCTACTCCAACATCCTTATATGGGATAGTCGTTTTACCAACATGTTGAATGCTTTCAGCAGAAGTTGGGTCAGATGAAAAGTAAGACAGCTGGTCTAAGGTTACGATGTTTCCATTATGAGGGAACTTTATAAGTCGAAAGACCGATCAAACGACAGTTGTCATAGCGTAAGACCAACTGCGAACCAAAAGAAGGTTGTAATCTAGAGGGGCATCAACCACCTCCACATCTAAAATAACAATTTTACCTTCAACCCCTATAGGTAAATCCTGTAGAATGCCAAAAGGATGAAACCCATAGCCACCAGAGGCCTTTAGAATCATCAGGGATTGATTTAGTGAAGGAGAACCAAGCAATCTCCAACAATGTATCGACATAATACATGTTGAAGCTCCCTCATCAATCACAGTCCTATGAACAGGTTTCTTTTTTACTATCGCTGGAATCTAGACAGCCATTTGATGAGGTAAGCGTGGTGCACTATTTTCTAGATAAAAAATTATAAGGTTTGAGTCCTGAACGTCAACAGCTCCTATAGCCGACAAAAGTAATTTACGTCGTTCTGGACATGATTTCAGCACTTCCAAAGCCGACATTGCTAAAGGTGAAACAACTAAATCCTCAACAATGTTATAGTTCTGAGCTGCTCTCGCATGTGGATTGAAAGCAAACTTTCAAAGTATACCCTTGGCGGGCAGTTTGATTACTAAGTCTGGATTAGGTTTCTCGATCTGTAGTGGATCAGAACCGGAAGCTGAGGTTGATGGATTAGAATGAGAAGATTCTGCTTCTTTACCATCAATAGGACTTTTACTTCCATAATCTTGTGATCGAGTCGCAATCTTAACATGGGACATCATCGGTATGGGTTCTTCATTGGCATTGGAGGAAGAACCTATCATCTTACTGTCTTGATTTGGAAAAGGATCCTTTAAAACAGCAGGAGTTTGGGAACCTTTGACAATTTTCACAACCTCTACACGATGAGGGTAATCTCTCGTAAAATGTTCTTCATCACAAATGAGACAAGGATAACAAGCTTTGCGTTTCTCATCAGTTGATTCCACTTTTTCTGGTTTCTCTTTCGAATTCTTATATGTTTTATTCTTCTTCTTCCCTTTCTCCTTACCACTGGTTTTTTATTTAGCTGTAGATGACTCTACAACATGAATATTGGTAGAAAGTTCTGCGGAAGAATCTCCTGTCGGGGAATCTCGCAAGGTTATTATAGGAGAAGAATTATTGGAAGACTTCTTCTTACTTTTGGTATTAACCGTACCAATCATACCATCAGCAGCATGAGACCTTGAAGGAGCTACAACAATTTGATTTTGCTTGGGAAGATCGGGGATTTCTCATGTAACGTACCTAATTGAGTATAAACTAAGTCAAGGTACTATGCTTGAGCAATTACTTGCTCCTCATTAATGACTCTGGCCTTAGCCACATCCTGAGCATTCTCGGGTAGTAAAGATTTTACAAACCATTCAGCTAAGATCTGATCTGGGATAAAAATTTTCACTAAACGCCGTCGACGCCTCCATTTGTGAATGTGATCTAAAATGTAAGTGGAAGTTAACTACTTTAACAAAGTTAATAATTCCGTGCCATTGTCATATCTAATTGGCAACTGAAAATGAGTTAAAAACGAAGTAGCTAACTGACTAAAGTTATAAAAAGTGGCTCGTGGTAACTCAATGTACCACTTGGCCGCGAGACCAATTAGAGTGCACTGGAAAAGTCTTAAATGGATTGAATCATTTGAAATGGAATTAGATGCACACCAGAGGTGATAAGTCATCACATTGTTCGATGGGTCCTCTCCTGGCTTACCTTCAAACTTAGGAATATCACTAGGAAACTTATTTGGCATTGGCGGTCAAAACGGAAGATAGTTAATTGGATCATTCGTAAGGCGTGACAAATCAAGTAAGTCCAAAGTTGCGATAAACGGTAACTAACGATTAGGGTCCCTAAAACTTTGGGTCGTCAGACCAGCCCTAGGAGGAGGATATCCATGATAACTAGGAATTGGAATTGCATTTGGGATATTATATCCTCCCGGAAAACTAGGATTAACCAGACCGTACTGGGGTTGTTGAGGTTGTTGATATGTATACCCAGGGTACGGTTGATACTGATAGACTGGTTGCTTCACAGTAGGACCAAATTGGTACTCTCCTTGGTATGGTTGTTGAGTAAATTGAGGTTGACTGGTGACAACCGTACTTAAACCTGGTTGTCCTACAGGCATCTGAACCGAAGTGTGGACCATGGGTCCAAACTGAGGTAAAGATGTCTGAGGAGTAGATACAGGGACAGTAGAAACTAAAGCTGTCGATACTCT
>APFE030863021.1:17131-61933 GCA_000404065.3 Pinus taeda | reverse complement strand
TGAGGAGGAGGGATGAATTTCTCCAACGAAGTCAAGACCCCATTGTTGAAAAGGCTTTTCGGTTGAAATGGGCTTTAGGGGCAGAGGCAATAGCTTTCTTTTCCCTTCGAAGATTTGGAATTTTTGGCATGAGGCAGTAAATTTTTTCACATCTGTAAACAAAGAGGGCCAGTAATAGCTGGCTCGCAAGATCTTGTCCGCCGTGGATTTCCAATATAAGTGGCCTCCACAATCACCTGCATGAAATTCTCTCATGACGCTGTTAGTTTCATCCTTAGTTAAACATTTAAGCAAAATACCTTCATAATTTTTCCAAAATAAGGCACCATCTATGACACATAAGTTTGATGATTTCATTCTTAAAAATCTTTTTTTAGTTCTGGACAATCCTGGGGGAGCACACGGGTTTAACAATACAAAGCAAATATCAGAGTACCAAGGAAATTGGGTGAAGGTATCACTGATTTGTGGAGTCGCCAGCTCCGCTTCATCGTCTAGCTAATTAATGTCAAGTGCTTGGAAATTTGTTTCGGCCATTAGCTTAGCTAGCCCTTGTCCTTTTACGAGCTTGGTGGGCTTTATCTCAATGTCATACTCAAGGATGCTAGCAATCCATTTGCCTCTTCTGCCTTCCAATCCTTCTTGAGTTAATATATCTTTTACCACAGCATTGGGGACATATGCGATCACATGAGAGTAGAGGATGTAAATTCTGAAGTCTTTAATGGCTTTGACCAGAGCGTAAGCTTGCTTTTCCATGATCTGAAATTTTAGGGGCGCGTCTCTCAAAGCTCGACTGAAGAAAGCTATTGGTTTCTCATTTCCTTGATCATCTTTCTGCAAAAGGACTGCGGCTATGGTATGTTCTGATGCGAAAGAAAAAATGATAAAATCTCTATCAAATTGAGGACTGGTAAGGGCAGGTGTTTGGGTCAAGGCCGTTTTTATACTCTTGAAAGCTTTCTTGGCCTCAAGGGACCATCTCACCTTGGCGTCCTTTTTTAGCATGTTACTCAATAGCCTGATTAACTCAGCTAGATTAGGGATAAATCTTCTTAGGAAGTTGATTTTTCCAAGGAATCCTTGTAGCTCTTTCGTGTTTCTTGGGTAAGGGGTTTGGAGGATAGCCTGAACTCTTTCTGGGTCGATTCTGATCCCATCTTTTGATATTATATGCCCTAATAACCTGCCTTCCTCCAGGGTGAACAGGGACTTCTTCGGGTTCAAGGAAATGCCGTATTTCCTACATGTGATAAAAATTTGCCTTAAGTGCTTAAGGTGTTGCGAGTCAGATTTGGAAAATGGGGTCAGGTCATCCAAGTAAACCACAAGGAAATCGTGTATTTCCTTAGCGAACACGATATCCATTGCCCTCTGAAAGGTGGCACCGGCGTTTTTCAGCCCAAAAGGCATTTTAACGTATTTGAACGTTCCCCAGGGTGTAGTAAAGGTTGTTTTGTCCTGATCGTCTGGGTGAACTAGAATTTGGTTAAATCCTGAGAATCCGTCCAGTAGAGAGATCCTAGAAGAACCCACCACTCTTTGCAAGATGTGATCCATTTTAGGTAATGGGTAGTGGTCTTTTAGGGAAGACTTGGTTTTAGATTTTGTTCTCAAGTCTACACACGTCTTATCTCTCCTGTTTTCTTCCTGGTAGGGACTAAGTTTAGATACCCATTCCGAGAATCCTGATAGCCGCAATGGATCCCTGCTTCAAACATTCTTTTATTTATTTTTCAATCATAGGGATGAAGCACGGGGTTATTCTCTGAAGTTTTTGTTTGAACAGTTTCTGGTTTCGGCCTTAGGGAATGGTATGCCTGGATTACTGAAGTGTCATAGGACTTCAAGTCCTCATAACTCCAGGCAAATACGTCTTGGAATTCTTTGAACAGATCCACATATTTGGGCTTTTGGTCAAGAGGCAGGTTTTTAGAGAGTTTGATCATCTTGGGATGTTCTGTTGTTCCTATGTTGTATTCTTCTATGGCGGCATCCAAAGGTTCCATTTTTGGTTTTCTGGCTACATCGTTGCTATCAAACATGTCTTCCAATGGGGTCAGGGCAGCAGGCAAAACATTTCCTTTTAGATCCATAAATTCTTCTTCTGCCTCGGTTGCCTTAGGTGAGCAAGACTGTTCCAGTTGCCTTATGTTTGTGCTGTCGAAAATAGTTGGGCTAAGTATCTGTTCAGCCATGGGGGCTGTTAGGGTCATGCGATCTTCTTCTGCTAGTTGTTGTGTTTCTGGTGTAACATCCAGGTCAATGTTGGTGCTAGAGAATTCACCTTCTAGGGTCAAAAAATTGTTAATCTGGACATCATCTTGGAATACCTGCCAATTCTCGACATTGTTCGGAATTAACGGTCTGTGTTTTACTTCTGCAGTGAAGCGGTGACTTGGTCCAAAGGGAAACCTACAGGCGCTAGCAAAGGTAGCTAGGCTATGAGCATGAATATTATGTTCTCGTGCGATTTTGGTCAACTCAAAATAACTGAAGGTACTAAGTGATATCCTGTAGAAATCTCTTCTACAAATCAACCAGCTCTGATACCATGTAGAAATTTTGAATAATTTAACACATATTCAACAGATATTATCCTGATCATGTACTATTGCGGAAAACATACAAATACATAAGCTCCTCTACGTTGATCATCAATATAGCAGCATCAATAACAATAAAACATCAAGAGCATTCACACATTAACACAGTATGTATCCCGGGGAAAGCATCTCGCTAAAAACCCCAACTATCTGTATATTAATGATTGAGTCATGAAACATTACAAAGTACAATGCTTATCACAAGCAATCCAGTACCAGCTCCACCTGTTACACACAATACAGCGTAGATCTGAATCAATCACTGGCTCAAATCTCTTCCGCTGCTTGCCTGCCTCCGCTGCTCAATACCTGCACAAGAACTGATGATAATACCAAGGCAGCCACGTCTTTCCTTGGCTAAATCACGTATTTCCAAGCTACAATACGTGCAAACTCATTGGCAAACTCAATCCCCTGATTTGTGCAAGATCTGGTGCACAACTATAGTCACAACTGATAGCAATCTGATTCTCTAACACCTGTCCCTATTGAACTGAACATGCACTGACATGCAACTGAGTTAACTGATGTATTCATTAGTTGTAATATGAGTTAATAACTTTTGAATTAATTAATAACTAATTCACCCAACTCATCTCTAGTTTATTTGCCAGTTAGACTAAATACAACCAGTTTAACAAAGCTAAACTGAACACAACTCCGTCAACTGCACCTCCAGTCCACTAAACTCAACTCACTTGAATTCTAACTGAAGTCATGCATGAAAATATTCAACTAAACCATAAGAACCACGTATTTCCTTCATGCAATTGCATGTGCCACATCCGTAGCTCGAACTGAAGTGCTCCAAGAGATAAGACAAAGTTTATAGTCCAAATATTATTGTGAGATAATAATATTTGACTTTTCTATTTTTGACAGCCAGTCTAAAAATAGACTTGATCACTCACACTTTCATCAAAAATAGAAGTCCATCTAATTTTCCAACTTGATCAATCATCCATAAACAGCAACCTGCAATCCATAGACATTATCCATATGTCTAAAAATAGACTTGCGCCAAAAATAGCCTGCGGGCCCACTTAGTGAAGGCGACTCTTTTCACTAAGCTCCATCATCTTGTTGCAATCTCAACAATGGGCACCTACCATTAGGGGAATTTTGAGCTCTAAAATGGGCCTCCTAAGAAAAATGTACAACCAAAATAAACTTTATAAGAACCAATAACATTCAAGATGATGATGTCAACCATGGGGGATGATTCACCATTTTTGGATTAAAAAAGTAAAAAGATTAAAAAATAATAAAATTATAAAACTACTTTTTCAACTCGTATTTTCAAGTGGGAGTACTCCTTGGATGCAAAATTTAATTCCTCATCCAAGGATTACCCATATTGCATACTTTCGATGGACCCTACTACACGAAAAATGGAAAATAAATGAAAAATGTGATTGCAATCACGTTTTTCATTTAATTCTCATTTTTCGTGTATCAAGGTCCATCGAAAGTATGCAACATGGGCACTCGTTGGATGAGGAATAAAATTATGCATCTAGTGGGTGTTTCCACTCGAAATTTGAGTAAAACCATAGGGAGATAAGTTGAAAATATGAGTTGAAAAAATAGTTTTTTTTTTTTTTCCTTTTTCCCTCTAAAATTTGAAGATGTAATCTAATCTTATTTTATTATTTCCACTATTATTTTATAATTTCCTTAGGAGGCCCATTTTAGACCTCAAAATTTCCCTAATTCTTTCACTCTAATCCCTTGGTTGAGGATAATTCTTGAATAGCTAGGCCCTAGGTACCCCCTCGTAGAATTTTTTCCAATTCTCACTGTTTCCTATAGTTTTCATGTAGGTGCTCACTATAGGATGGCCGAGACTAGATTTCCTCAATGTTTCATGTAGTTTTCATGCGTTTCTTGTAAGTGCTCACTGTAGGATGGTTGATACTATCTTTCTCCTTCGATGGCTCCTCCAGGTGGTCCCAACTCTCAAAATCTCAAAATGAATGATGCCTTGCATGAAAGTTAGGGAATATTTCTATTTATGGTCGATTTCATTGAGCGATGTCCTGGATGGTTGGGTACTTAATCTCTCCTTTTGGACCATTGGCCCACTATTAGTTATCATGCAACCCTTTCTCATAATCATCACCCACTCCTCTACAACGTAGCTCAACCACCTTTTCAATTTATTTCCTTTAATGTGACCTTGCCACATGTTCAATTGACCACCACTTTAAATTTTTGTTATTGGGCTGAGGGTGGCCAAGTTAACTGGCCACCTTCAACGTATAGAACCAACTTTTTCATATTCCTACAGTTTTAATCATATTTGTACTTAGGAGAGAGTGTGGATGAGGTGACATACATGTGGCTTCCTTTGCTTTGTTAATGCATGCTGGAGGGTGGCTATTTTTTGCTTCTTCTGGTTTAGGTACATCTTCTCTTCTGCTCTCATTTTGTTTATTTTATTTTGCTGATAGGTTGTCTTCTTGTTATGATGTGCAGGTGTTAACCTCTTCTGTTGTTGTTGAGCTTTGGAGAGATGCCATAGTGCCTATAGGTGTGATGTTACTCTTCCAATGCATGGGTGTTAAAGGATGAGCCTGGAGATTGTTGTTGTTTCAATATAGGTTGGTACATCTTTTTTGTAGTACTACAAGAAATCTTGTAGTTGCCTCTTTTTGAAAAAAAATGTCCTTCTTTTTTTTGGAGGATGACTAGGTGTTGAAGTAGGAGTGGAAGGGGTGGAAATGGAGTGGTAGGTGAGGTAGGCTATGGGTGGTATGGCCCTTCGATATTTTTCTTTGTTTCCTTTTTTTTTTTTATATATATTTTTTCTTCTTCTAAGTGGATTTCTTGATGGACATAGAGGATGACATGGTCATGAAATGGTGTTGGTTGAGATGCGGTGGAGCCAATGTCCTCCTTTTTCAACCCAAAACATTTTTGCATCATGATTTTTTAATCAGAATTCCATTCCTGTAGATTTTCAGGACTTCCTGTAGTACTACATGAAACTCCTATAGTAACTACAAGAAATCCTGTAGAAGTCGCAGAATTCCCTGAAATTGGATTTTTGATGGTTGGAGATGAGTATGGATGAATGAAACAAGATGTTCATGGAGGAGATGAAATGAATGAAGGAAAAATGGGTTTTTTCATGGCTTTCTGCTCTTTGAACTTGGTGTCCATTATTTTCTTGAAAACTTGCAAAAACCAGAACTATTATGAGTGGGTAGGTTTGAGGTCCTTGCCATTACATTTTTGTGTGTGTGTTTCTTTTTGAAAGAAAACCAGGTTGCCTCAAAGGAGGTTTCCATCTTAGTTGCATGCCCTAGGCGCCTCAAAGGAGGTTTTCACCAAGGGGTCTTTTTTTTTTCTTTTTTCTTTTCATTCTTGGGCTGCCTCAAGAAGGTTTTCAACACAAAAGTGGGCCTCAGGTGCCTCATGGAGGTTTTCACCTAGGTTTTCACCTAGGTTTCTTATTGTTTTTTTCTTTTTTTCCTTTTCCCCTTTTTTTAAATTTTTTCAAAGATTCACAGTCTTCAAGAATTTGGTGAGGTGGAAGTTGAGACTCCTTCAATCACCATTACTGCCTTACTGATACTACTAACGAACTCCTCCTTTGGTAGAGGATTTTTGTAGGCTTTCAATCTATACCCATTGAAAAGCAAGGGGATACCTTCTTCATAAATGGTTCTTATCTGAACAACCCTGTTGGCATGGCACTTTTCTATGACATATGGGCCCAACCATATGGTCATCAACTTGTCTTTGAAATCATTAAACCTTGAGTCATACAGAGCCCAATAACTTTCTTTAAACAATTTGTCTATGATTTTTTGTCATGCCGAACCTTTATTTGTACTTGGGTCACTTCTGTGTGCAGGAGGGTCTGCATCCTGAATTCATCGAACCCATTGAGTGAGAGAAACCTTTCTTTTTGTGCCCTAGTAACATCCAAATCCAAATTTGTTTCCATTCTTAAAGTGTTGTACTCAAACTCAACGGAGAGTAGATCCTTCTTCCCATAGACCACATCATAAGGGGTGAAGCCAGTGGTTGTCTTTCAAGTTGTATTATAGGCCCAAGTGGCCTCCATTAGTCTTTCAACCCAATCCTTCTTGTTGCAGCTCACCACCTTTGTCAGAATACTTTCCAATGCTATGTTGGTAACTTCTACTTTTCCATTGGCCTAAGTGCGATAAGGAGTGGAGTTCATATGTTTGATCTTATGATATGTTAATAGATTCTCAATCATGTGTGAGGTGAATTGATTGTCCTGATCAATAACTAGCTCTCTAGGGTATCGAAACTTGTAAAACACATTCTCCCTCAAGAACTCAACCACTTTTTCTTTGGTGGCTACCTTGACAACTTTAGTTTCAACCCACTTCATTAAGTATTTAACGCACACAATGATGTACTATTTCTGTCTTGATGGAGGATCAACAGGCCCAATGAAATCCATGCCCCACTTGTTGAATGGCTCAAAAGTCACTTGAGGTTGTAGAGGCATTTCATTCCTCGGAGTAGGTTTCCCCATTCTTTGGAACCGGTCACATTGGATGGTATATCTTCTTGCATCTTGGTGGAGAGTGGGCCAATAGTAACCAACTTGTAGTACCTTGAAGGCTATCCTTTTGGCTGCAAAGTGACCTCCACAAGGCCCCACATGACAGGCCATAAGGATGTCAAAAATTCCTCCTCCCTGGCACATCTTCTTAGAATTTGAACTGGGCCCAACTTGAAGAGATTGGCCCCAATCCAAGTGAATGGGGCACTTTTCCTTATACTTCTCTTTTCCTAGGAGAATAGATTTGGAGGGAACTGTGTAGCTACTAAGTAGTTGGATATGTCAGCAAACCATGGAGAGAGAACTGAAATGGCGAACAATGATCATCTGGCAGCTGGTCATCAACGATTCCTTCCTCACCTGCAGGCAAAGCCAATCTGGACAAAAAACTGCAACTATATTTTCTCTGTCAGGCTTATCAATGATAGTTAGATCAAACTGTTGTAACAAAAGAAACCATCTAATAATTCGGGCATTCACACTAGATTTGTTCATCAAATATTTAATAGAAGCATGGTTAGTATGTACAAATTTCTAGTAACCAATGATGTAATGTCTAAATTTATTCAAGGGAATGGACAACAACTAGGAGCTCTTTTTTAGTCACAGTGTAGTTCAACTCAGATTTGGACAAATTTTTTGATGGAGTAAATGGCATAAGGTAGCTTGTCATCTATTTGGCCCAGAGTCACTCCTATAGCTTTGTCAGAGGCATCCACATGGATGTGGAAAGGAAGAGCCCAATTTAGGCCTCAGAGTATAGGTGTAGTATTCAACTTGTCCTTTAGGGTTTCTAGGGCCTCTTGGTAGCTTTCTGACCATAAAAATTCAGATCCCTTAGTGAATAATCAAAACAAAGGTGAGGCTACCTTGCTAAAGTCTTTTATTAATCTCCTATAGTATCCAGCTAAGCCTAAGAAACTTCTGACATCCCTCTACTTCTGAGGAGTAGGGACCCTCTTTATGATAGCTATCTTATTTGGGTCTACTTGTAGTCCTTCTTGATTGACCTAGAACAGTCCCTGCAGTCATAAAGAACTCACACTTCTTAGGACTGAGGGATGATTTCATTTCAATGCATTTGTTTAATACTTTTCCCAAGTTAGAGAGAGCATCCAGCAAATCACACCCATAGGGGGTGAAATCATTCATATAAATTTCTATAGAGTCATGGACTAGCTTTGCAAATATGCTCAAGACCTCCCTCTGGAAAGTGGCAGGGGCATTGCAGAACCCTAAAGGAAGGACCCTATAAGAAAAGGTATCCTAGGGATAGGTGAAGGTGGTTTTATCCTGGTCCTCTGGGCCAATATAGATTTGATTGTAACCACTGAATCCATCCAAGAAAGAGAAGAACTTCTATCTTGCTAGACCATCTAACACTTGGTTATTGAAAGGTAGAGGGAAATGGTCCATTTTTATGGCTTTGTTTAACTCTTTGTAGTCCACACAGATCCTCCACTTCCCATTTTTCTTTGGAACCAAAACTAGAGGAGACGCGTACTCACTATCTGATCTGGGGTAAATGAACCTTGCATCCAACAACTTCTATAGTTCTTCTTTGACTATATCCTTGAGGGTTGGGTTCATTCTCCTCTGATGTTGGTACACTGGCTTGCAACCTTCTTTCGTGTAAATGTGGTGATTACACACCGAAGGGTGCACTCCCTCAATTCCTTGTAACTCCAGGAAAAGGCATCCATATGATTTCCTCACGTGTCACATAACTCCTCTTCTTGATGTAGATAGAGATAAGGGTTGATTTTCAATGTTCTTTCTAGGTCAAATTCTATCATCTTGACATGTGTAGGACTTGATTCAGCTAGCCACAAATAAGTCCAAGGGTTATGTTTAGCTTTATTCACTAACTCCTCAAGAGACATGGCATTAGGGGGATGATTCTAGAGGATTTTCTCAATTAGGTTATCTTCATCAGTTTTCCCCCCTCCTATAGTAGCATCTAGGGTACATATTGGGGAAGAGTAGACTTCGTATTCTTCCTCCTCTTCCAACCATAAAGGTAATTCATGCTCTAAAGATGGTTGAGAAAGAGGGTACAAGAATAATTGTTTGGACAAATGCCCATTTTTAATGGTCATATTCCAAGCCCTGCAACTTATGTAAGCATCAACAATAGCTAATCATGGCCTTCCAAGCCCTGCAACTTATGTAAGCATCAACAATAGCTAATCATGGTCTTCCAAGGATGAGAGGATAGCCATTGAACTTGGTCTTAGGTTTGAGAACTAAGAAGCTAGCAGGATATTCCCAGGAATCAATGGAGACCATCACATCCTCAACAACTCCCTCAAGAGCTACTGTGGACTTGTCTGCAAGCTATAAGACTGTTGTGGCATTTCTTAATGATCCTTGGAGATTCAGTTTAAACATAGTCTCCTTATTCATCACATTGATGGCAGCCCCAAGATCGATAAAGGTATGGGGGTCAATGATACCATCAATGTGTACATCTACCACTAGACTTCCAAGATCTAGATACCTTGGGCAAATCATCTTCTCCAGCAATAAGTTGAACAATTGTCCCATGAAATTAATGGTAGGGGTGTCTTTATTTCACCTCCCAAGATGCTTGAAACATTTATCCTTGATTAACTTGTTGTAGATGGGGACATCCTTGATAACTTGGAGAAGCACAATTTTTTCAATTCACCCAGAAGTTCAGTCTCTTTTGGGGTGTGTTGGACAAGATGGATTAATCTCTTAGGAAAAGGAGGTGGATTTTCTTAAGGGACACTCTCCTTTTCCTCTTCAATATCCTAAGGTGGAGATGGAGGTTTATTATCTGGAAGCACTCTTCTAGACCTAAGGTTAATTTCTTGGATTTCCACAGTATAGGCAGGGTAAGATGCTTCTCCACTACAGATTTGATGTGCTTGTCTGCTTTTCAAGTTCAAATTTGGTTGAGCATGCATATGAGGTTGCTTGGGTGGAGTAGGGAGTATGAGTTGTGGTTGAGATCGGGTGGAGGCAGTAGAGCTAGAGATTAGCTGTACAGGGGCCTTCACCCCTAGTATGGTGCATTCCACTAAGGTTGTGGAAGAGCATATGGTTGAAATGGTTGGTTGGCAAGTTAGGAATGGTATTGAGGTAGAAAAGACCAAGGAGAGGGTGTGGCCCATGAAGGATGAGTAGGATAGCACCAAGGGGGAATGGATGTATTCTAGTTAGGGTTGTAATATGAATAAGATGCCCCTTGCATGCCTTTTTGGTATGGTCGAGGTCTTTGAGGCCTCCTTTGGTTGATATAACAGATTTGTTCATTCACCCCTTTAGTTCCCTGATACACAAATTTTAATCCAGGTAGAGAAGGGAACTTTTCTGTGGAGTGGTTCTCCTCACATACCGAGCATATTTCTATAAGATTCAATGGACATTCGTTCCTAGGGTGCCTCCTGGTGCATCTAGGGTAGAAGATAGCTAAGGCTCTTTTTGCTTCCTCCTGCTTCCTCTTGATCTGCATGGTGTCCATTTTCAGATCAAAGGTATGCACCATTTCACTCTTGAAGTCTTTCAACATGTTCCCAATTTCACTTTTTATGGATGCGTTGGAGGAGGATGAACTGGCCAAAGTTTGACTATCCCTACCCTTCTTTCTAGTTTCCCTAGAATGATTTTTGAAAAGTGTCTTGATATCATCACAGGGTAACTGATACATGTCCCCTCCTAACAATAGTTTTAGGTTTCTAGAAGATCTTCTATGATCCCTCTAATAAGGACTAGTTTAAGTGATTCAGGATTAAGGGTGAACCTAACCCTTTTGTAGCTGAGTTGGAACATTTCCTCTTAAACTTCCAAAGATTCATCATGTCCCAAGGTCATTCTAAAAATTTCCTCTTTGGTATCTTTGGACTTGTAATAGTCCATATACTTATTGTTGAAGGTTTGTTGCATCCGAGCCTAGGTAGTGATATTGTCCCCAGGTAAACCCATGAACCAACACAAGGATGCATCTTTGAGGGTGGATGGGAACAATTTCAACTTTTGGTCATCAGAGGTGTAATTACAAGTTCTACATATGACAACAAACTTGAACAAAAAGGTATCTGGGTCCTCTAAGGTCAAGCCATGGAAGTGAGGAAGGGAAGAGGGGCTTATGTTTTTCATCCTATCATCCCCATTGGTTTCTCTGATGGGAAAAACACCCTCAGCTCTATTCTCAGATCCTTCTCTGTTCCCAATCCCATTTCTATTTTCATCCATGGTGTAGGTCGGTGGAATGGTCTCTTTTTCTTCCCCAATAGGCTCTTCAAATATCTTTGGTTGTTCGCCTGATGGGTCCTCTAGCTCACAACCACCAAAGAAAAGGGAAGGTTGGTTGTTTGATGCAGTAGTGGTATTTAGCAAAAATCTCCCTAAGTTATATCTACTCCTACGAGGCATGAAAAGGGTTTGTTTTGTTTATTTTTTTGGTTTTTATTTTAGAATTACTTGCAAAATGGAAAGAAAACAAAACAATTGCAACTACTTTCTAAATGGAACTATTTGCAGAATTGGAAAGAAAGCAGAAATCATATCTACTTAGACACGTCCTCAACAATGATGCCAAAATGTGATGAGCACTAGTATTGCAGCAAGAATGCTACAACTCTTGGGGCTACCAACATTGCTTCATCAACCCAGGGTTCGTACAAACTTGGAGGTGACAGTGTTGTATACACGGTAGATCCAATGGTTTATTCTTATCACTTTCAATTGAGCTGATAGACCACTAGGGTTTTCAAACCAATATTCTATTGACTAGAAGGAGTCTAACTACCAAATGTAAAAGGGAAATTATCCTTAATGCAAAAAGGGAATGTTGCCTACTCAAGGAATGAAAGACTAAATTGGAAGATGCTATAAAGTGACATGAAATCATCTAACTAAAAATCTACACACTCTGCTTGCAAAAGAAACCTAGATTAACCTTGTTTATAACATTTAATGACCTAAATTAACTGAGCATGGAATTTTATCTAAGAATTATTATGATTGTTGCATGCATGTGCTAATTTAGAAATTGTAGAAAAAGACTTTTTTGATGTTTAGTTTTATGAATGCAAATGTTAATTTTTCAACTTGTTATTTGGTAGGGGAGATAGGCATAGAGGAAAAGGTATAGAATAGTTTCAAGGGTATGGAAGCCAAGTGGAGGCCTAATCTAAGCTCGGATGACAATTTCTATTCAATTCGGGCTTAAAGCATGCTGCTATAGGGTTTCCTGTAGTACTACAAGATGTCCTAGTTCTACTACAGGATGCCCTGTTTTACTACAAGAAACATGTCGAAAGCTTAGGAAATGGTAGGAAAAGTATACTGAAGTGTGGGGAAGGTTTTTGATGGGGAAATAAGGCACGAAGGAGGTGCACACTATCCAAGGCTTAGTCAAATGCATCAATATTGTTGGATTTGCTCAATGGAAGTGACCGCTTTTCTTACAAAACAAGAATTCAGATTTAGGGTTTGGTGGACTTTGGAAGCATAGGTGGATAAGACTTGGAGGAGGTGAATGAGATGTGGTCTCCCTGCAAATTAGAAGCTCCTACAACAACATACACTCTTTTCTTCATTTATGCATAAATTCATCTATACATGGAAAAAATTGGTTGAATGGAGGAAAACGAAGTCATTATTAGCTAATGGCTAAGCTCATGAATGTAAGCGCTTTTAAACCATAGAAAACTCAAGAGATCAAAATGAAAATTGCAAATACTTCTAATAAATTCAAAGACAATGATCTATTCACTGAGAAACCCTAGATTATGCAGTAATCAAACAAGAAATCTATTTTTGGGTTGTGTGAATGGAACCCTCAAGTCATGATCCCATAAGGGAGATGAGGTAAAATCCATTATCACAAGATTTTATGAAGTGTTTATTGTTACTATGATACCACTGATCTAACTATTCATAAATGGAATCAAACTAATTAATCATCCAAATACTTGCATATTAACAAAACCAAAATCACTTCCGCAGCTAACTATGAATGTAATCTAAGCATACATGTACAAAAAGAGGAACCTTTGCTACTAGGGTTGGGCCTTAACCCAAGAGCTTCAACCCTCTAAGTCAACTCAGCGCTGGATCAAGGGAATGCTTCTCATATTCATTAAAATATCAAAAATACATATGAGTCATCAGTCACAATGTCTTAGCTTAAAATGCCTCTTGGCTACAATAAAAAAAGTTGAATCCTAATGAGGCTCTAGTTCTGCTTATTTATACAACTGAAGCTATCAACAAATTCCTTAAATTTAGGGAGGCTTGGCTTCCAACTCAAGATCAACTGATCTTGAACTATGACTGGTTTGGCTATCAATGACCTTAATGGCTCGGCTGCTTGTAACTCTAAGCTGATGAGATCCGGTGGAGGATGTTGGGTAGCGAAAGTCCCGTGGAACAAGTATGGGGTGCTATGCCCAGAATTTTGGGTAATATTAGGGTAAAAGCCTCCGCGGAAAGCACATAGCGTGAGCTATAGAAGGTCGAGTCAAAGGGTAGTCTGCACGAAAATATTGTAAAGAAATAGTAATAGAGTCAGCTCGCGGTGGGATCGTGCGCCAAGGGAAAGTATAAATAGAGCGAGGCTCTATGAGGGAAAGGTTGTTCAGTTTTTGGATTTTTGTTTCTATGATGTAATGGGTGAATAGTTGGAGAGTAGTTGTAAGTCCGAGTCAAGGGAGTAAGGTAGAAGGTAGAGGCTCTACAACTGTGTGCACAGAGGCCTGGAAAGTCCGTAGCTGTGTGCGGGGACCCCTGCAGTTGAGTGCACGGGGTGGATCTGGATGTATTGTGGAAGATTGATAATAAAAGTTAAGTTTCTTCTGAATTTTCTTATGACTATACTCTTTTATGATAAATGTATTGTTATGATTTTCGCATTTTCTATGATTGAATTCATGTGAACTAGATTAATCTTGATGCACGAAGTAACCAAAAGTAATAAATGTTTGCTTAAAGACCGTTTTAACTAGATCGGACCAGTAATGAGTCAAGTTGTAATAAACATGAGAAAGGTATTCCAATCTGCGCGGATCTAGAGTAGCACGAAGTTGCAGAACAACGCGCGAACCCCAAACCACATCTAAGACATCCCCAGGGTGCGGAAACCTGGTTCCAGTACCCTCCCTTGCTACCTCGGGTGAGACCTCAGTCTGCACTTCGCGGGCTGTTGCTAAAAGGGCCGGTAGCTGCGGGATTAGTTTGGCTAAATAATTCTTCTGAACCTGGGTCAAGCACATATAAGCCAACAAATGGTTCTGCTGCTAGGACCGAGATCTGCCTAAGGGGTGTCTAATGTGGGAACATTGGAATCCTACAAAGAAAGAGCTCGAAGATTGGTGGGATATGAAGCTCCACGACTTCGCGGTTCAGGAAAATAGTAACTTGCAGATATCAGAGGAAGAATGGTTGGATCACTATATCCTCACGGACATACATGAGATATTCTTCGTAACATTCTCGATAGAATTATATGAGTGGATATCAAAGTTAGTTGATAGCGTGGGAAGGTGTAGATTAGATCAACCAATAGTGTGGACCCCAAAACTAGTGCGTAGACTAGAAACCACTGAAGACAAACTTGCGCGTGCAGTCGATCACTGGGTAGATCGAATCATTGGATGATTTATCATTGAATTCGCAATAGATACCACTGTAAGCTACAACGAAGTAGAAAGACAATTTCTCCAAGGACCGCGTGGTCAGTAGATCAAGTCATTAAACACTTGGATTAAGATTTTGTTGTGCGAAAAATAGATTATGCGCATACATTAATGTCTAGGGTAAGACGAAGTGGAAGAGGTTACCGAGGAATGTGAGGAGGAGGGAACAGTCCTCTGATTTCTATCTCGCGAGAAAGCGAGGAAGATCTCGCTAGGTTATTGCCTAGAAGTTCAATCTGATTGATTACAGAACGCCTTCCGCTGATACCACCCCCATCTATGCCATCACCCCCATCACCCACATCGCATCCACCCATGCCACCTCAACCCTCACCACCTCTTCCACCACCTCCTAGAACAGGGATGGTGACCGCAGTCAAGTTACCAACCTTTCAAGGTATAGGGAATGAAGACCCATGCTGGTTCTGGTTTGTGATAAATTCCGTATGGGACACGCAAGGTATAACAGATGAAAACATCAAAATGGCTATGTTGGTCAGTGTACTCCAAGACCATGCGCTGACATGGTATATAAAACACACAACCGACCATCCAAATGAAGGACTAGCAACTATACAGGATGCGCTTAATAAGGAGTTTGGCTGACCAAAGTCTAAGAACCAATCGATCATTGGGTTCAAGGAAATAGCAATGTTGCTTGGTGAAACCCCGTGGGATCTGGACCAAAGATTAAAGAGTACTATTCGCGAAGCTAATATGACATTGATCGACAGACAATATTGTGCGTGGTTTGTGGCATTGTGAACACCCCATCTAAGGACGACTTTGTCACAACAAAAGATCTCAACCCAGGCCGAGGCACTAGAGACAGCTATGAGGTTATACGTGACCTTGATTCCGGACCCATGGTTGGGAGTTCAGGAACTCCATGCGCAACTTCAGAACTTAAGTTTGGAAGTACAAATCTTGAAGCAAGGAAAAATGCCTCGATCAGGGGTATAGCCAGAGGCACGGTGTATTAAATGTAAAATCCACGCACATGACAAAGACCATTGCCTGGTCTTCGCAAACTATCTGGCAGGAGGAAGCCTGATGCCGTTAAAAGTGGAAGTCCAAACCGGACAAAATGCCATGCCTATGCTCTGGTGCGCGATTTGACAGGTGGGAGGGAAACATGCAACATATAATTGCCATCTATTACAGAAGTATACCTAGACCGCACAATAGTTATATTCCAATTTTTGTCGATCAGTAGGACATGATGAGCGAACATGTCGAAGTTACGACTTAATGATGGAACGGACCCTAACCTATCAGGTACAGGCCAAAACACGGGGAGAATTTCAAGGACGAGGTCGGGGAAGAGGATGGGGACCCGACCGAGATCACAGAAAGATAACTTGTTATAATTGTGGTGAACAAGGACATTATGCTCATGAGTGCACGAACCAAACTAGGATCTCATGTCCTTATTGCGAGCAGTTCGATCACGAATTGGTAGATTGTCCAACATTGCTTGCCCAATTAAATGAGAAAGGGGTGCTTCAACCTCTGCCAACCCAGAATGTCCAGATGATGTGTGTGGAACCCCACAAAGAGGACACTAGTACAAATATGGTGTGAAGGAATGGTGTAATGGAAGGAGGGAACACAGGAGGGGCGCGAGGCGACCTGCCTTTGGGGAACCCTACTATTGAATTAAAGTAAGCAAGGGTGGGGCCGAATGAATATCAGTTGAGCCTTGCGAAAGCCATTACCTTAGGTGAAAAGGACCAAATAGAAGCCAAAATGGACCCCTACATGGTCACCTCCTTTCTTGACGCATGCATGAAATTACTGCGAAATTAGAAGGTTGTCCAAGGGCTATAGGAGTTGATTACCAGGGGCACCAAGTTCAGCGCCCCAGGTGGCCTTGAGGATAGTGTTGTAGATCTAACCCAGAATATTATAGATCTGATAATACAATATAAGATAATTCAAATAAACTCAGAAATGATTCTTTATTGATATCAAACCCTTGAGGTAGGGCAACACCATACATTCACTCCTTAAGGAAGGAGAATACTCCACAAGCCATATGCCTGTTCATACAAGAATACTTCTCTTCATAATTCTCCATGTGGAGTCTCTAGCCTCTATATAGGCCTCATACATACAATACCACGCATCATTACCATGGTTCCTCATACCATCAACTAATACCATGGGCCCCTTACATTATTATTAACTACTTGTGGTCCCTTACATGACATGGGTTAACCACCTTATTTATTACTATGGCCCATCCCATTATTACATTATTACCTTGGGTACCTCCCTCGGTACCCCATATTCCCCCCCTAGGTACATAACATTCCACCCCCCTTAGCATGTTTCGTCCCCGAAACATGTGAAGAACACAAATAATAAGATCTACTCCAAAGAGTAGTCCACTGATACCATGCACGTGCATCTAGCCATCCAAGAGAAAGGTGAACCCTCGATCTCGCTGGTGCCTCGCTCGCTTGAGATGGAAGTTGACCGTGGTAGCTCTTCTGTGTTGATGTGTAGTAGGTGGATCTCCGCTTCTCCCTATCCATTTTGTGGGGGTTGTTGTCCTTGTGACTAATGGTTGCCATCTTGACGGTTGTCTTGCGGGGTGATGTGGATGATGATATGTTGAAGTTTTAACCCACGATGGCTTTTGCTTGACTTCACCCTGCTGTAGGGCCTGTTGTGGTGTCTTCTTTTTCAATATAACTTCAGCCACTGAGCCTTCCTCTGATGTATCATCACATGTAACCTTTTCTTTTGCAGCCTCTGTTTGTGTTATATTATCGATCATCAAAGGCTCATCATCTGATATGTCAGTCCCTTGAACATCTTCTGCTGCAGCCTCCATGTGCTCTACCTGTTTATGGATAGAAATATCCTGTAATGTAATTTTCTTCTTTTTATACCACAGCTTCAGGAATTTCTTCTACACATTAATATTGATAGTACCCACGGATTCCATCCAAGGATATCCCAAAACAACATCCATATTATCCATCTCTGAGGCATAAAAATCACCATGCAACACATATTTATCCAATAGAAATTCTTCAAATCCTTGTACATCTTGAACATCCCTTTAATTTCCATTGTGTATTTTCAATGTGTTTTGTTGGACTTGCAATTTTTGGCCAAATTAACACGAAAATTATGCTTGCACTAGGATTTATAGACACAACGATCTTCTCCTTCTGAATCAACCATGAACCTGCAATAAGATGTACCAGTAGAAAATAGGCCCCACACATGTTTCTCCTTATCTTGTTTTCTGGCATGAGACCATCTGTCTAAAAGTAATTTTTCAAATTCTTCATCCGACAAATCTTCCAACTTCTTGATTCCTAGCGATCTCCACCATCTGTCGGCATCTTCTTGCAAATTAAACCGTACCATATCCTTCCAAAATATCCTATATTGGAGCTTTATTGTTTGGAGGAATTCTTCAATAGTAGGACCATCGTCTTTTCCTGTAAAATGTAGAGTCGTCATGAAGAGGGTTTTGAGAAAAATTCTATGACTTGGTGAAAATTTGAAATTGTCACAGTTTCGTCAATATTGCTTAGAATCCTTATTATGACCTGTTTTCAGAAATGGAACAATCATTCTGCATCTTCCCATGTGATAGAAATCCTGATCCAGGCACTAGAATTCCAGATCTGCGCTGCTACTCTCCCGCTGTCACCCAAAATTTCTGAAAAAAGTTCTGATTTTAAATCAACGATATCTCTCTCATCCAGACTCCGATTCAACTTTTTTTTTTTTTGAATTTAGGTGTTTTTTCACAAAGATTCCATATCTACAATTAGATATTGTAGATCTTGCACCAGGACGTCTAGATCTGCATCGCAAATTCGCTGCCCCGAAAAATTGTCTCCAACCCTACTGATTTTTAGATCAGCGATATCTCCTTCATCCGGACTCCGATTTGACCGGTGCTTTTTTTGAAATCGGCTATTTTTTCACAAGGAATACAGATCTGCAATCAGATTTTGCAGATATTGAACCAAAACGTACAGATCTGATCTGCAACTCGCCGCCCTTGAAATCCTACAAAAAGTAAAAAAAATTCTCCACTTTTGTGCCCAAGAAAGTGCTCTGATACCACTTGTTGTAGATCTAAACCATAATATTATAGATCTGATAATAAAATATAAGATAATTCAAATAAACCCAGAAATAATATGAAATGATTCTTTATTGATATCAAACCCTTGAGGTAGGGCAACACCATACATTCACTCCTTAAGGAAGGAGAACACTCCACAAGCCATATGCTTGTTCATACAAGAATACTTCTCTTCATATCTCTCCATGTGGAGTCTCTAGCCTCTATATAGGCCTCATACATACAATACCATGCATCATTACCATGGTTTCCTCATACCATCAACTAATACCATGGGCCCCTTACATTATTATTAACTACTTGTGGTCCCTTACATGACATGGGTTAACCACCTTATCTATTACTATGGCCCATCCCATTATTACATTATTACCTTGGGTACCTCCCTCGGTACCCCATATTACCCCCCCTAGGTATATAACAGATAGGATGACATGCTCTACGCATTGGATGATAAATGAGAATGACAGTGCAAATAAGAGATTATGAGATGGATCAAGTCATCTTGGATTTAGGCTCAGATGCAAATATACTACCTAAGAAAACTTGGGAGCGTATAGGCAAGCCCGTACTGCAATGGTCTCCGATTCAACTACGAATG
This sequence comes from Pinus taeda, assembly GCA_000404065.3. Classification (NCBI taxonomy): domain Eukaryota; kingdom Viridiplantae; phylum Streptophyta; class Pinopsida; order Pinales; family Pinaceae; genus Pinus; species Pinus taeda. The sequence continues at coordinate 42,390 of APFE030863021.1, read as the reverse complement.
GATAACCAGCAAAAAATATTACCAATGGGCCAATTGCAAGGGGTGACAGTGGATATCGATGGTGTAACAACCCAGACCGACTTCGAAGTCATAGAGCTTATCGATGATATTAATCCTTACCCTGCTTTTCTCGGGATTGATTAGGCCATCGACATGAAAGGAATCATCAACTTGAAAAGGCGCATGAAGTCACTTCACGTAGTAGTTCTGCTAGATCCAGCGGAAGGGGAGCACTACACAAAACTTGTTTGTGAAGAGGAAAGTAATGATGAAATGGATTGCATTTATTAGATAACGGCGTAGAACCTTGGTCATGTGCATTACAAAGAAAATAGGAGAACCTCATAGGAATTTGAGAGTATCTACACTATCGATTCTGAGGAAGAGACGGAGCACTAGCAGAATTGATTGCAGGGAGTTACAACACCCAACTATAATAGGGTGACTCAATCGGCACAATGTGAAGAAAGACACCACCCAAAAGAGTAGGACATGACCACTGAAGACCAAATCACATGTGTAGTACAGGAGCCGCCCAGTGCATCGGTAGACAGGGCACGCGCACCAATAGAAGGATCGGGGAAGCTCAGATCCACAAGAAAGTTTTGACTCTAAATTGGAAGATATACGCGGTGGTTAAGTTGGCACAAAACAATAGCACAAAGGGTATGGGTGTATGGCAGACAATTGACACCTCAAATAGATCATAGTGGACCACAGGATCATCAAGCTAGGGGGAACCTTCCCCATATGACCCAATCAGCTACTATAGGCATAACTTCTCCCACCAGAGATGGCATCCGTGACACGATTCAACAATTGTGGGCTGCCATTCGGCATGCAAAATGACGACTTGATGAGTTGGAACAAACTAAGGCCCGAATCAATGACCACAGTATGAAGTTGGACAAAGCCATTGAGAAAATTCAATTAGAAGTAGCCACTATAGATGACGAAAAGGAATGGCCCAAGGAAACCAACATGGCTAGATTTCCTACCATGATATGGCTGCACCAGAAGCTATAGGGGCACGCAATCCATAATGTCATGGTAGAAGCAAGAAGACATCTAGGATGCTCGCGACCCAGGTCAGTGAGAAGCTGGGGGATCCGTGGGAAGGGTTCACCCTTCTGACTGTCCATTGAGGGTTCAGTCCCAGCACCCCAAGCAGTTGGAAGAGGGTGTGTGACTATAAAACAGGTTGTTGTATAATGGTGTGATATGATCATTGGCCCCCTACAGAAACCACATTTGTGACCTTGGGGATTTGTTGTTGCAAAGGAAAGATGGAAAGTGACCGTTAAATATACTTCTCATGATATGATGGCGCATTTAGAGTACCTTGAAGCAAGTAGCGGGCCATTAAGGCAAAAGCATAACCATCCAAATCACATTTATGAGCTATCACAAGAACAAGCTGCTAGTTTTCGGGTTCAATTGATACATAAATAGTACAAAGGTCACACCACCACGTCGTATTGTCCGGTAAGAAAATCGGCCCGTATCACCTACGTCATGAGCAATGAGGAAGTTGAAAATAGTCTGTGGTTTCTGGCATTGCCACAACAATACAAAGATGTCATCTTGAAAGCTCAAAGGCCTACCGCCGACAGTCCACAGCCAGCGTCGCCGCAGGAAGCCAAACACTCTAAATCCCTACAAACGCCGAAGACCAAGAAGAAACCTCCACTCCCAGAATCAGCTCAACGGTTGCCAAAACACCTGCAAGTTGGCAAGTCCATAATGAAGGAAAAAGGTAAAATTGTTATTATTGATAGCGAGGAAGAAGCAGAAGAGTCTCCCATGTGGATTGAAGATGACATCTCTGAGGAAGACCCTATACAGCCGGTGCGACGACCCAAGTATATGACCCCAAGTAAGGGGATGAGCAAGGTACCTACAAACCTAGATGATTTTAGCAGTATAATCACTACTCACTCTCTCCCAAAATATGTCCCAGTAGAAAATTCGATGGTTGGCCGTGTCGCCATAATGAAATTCGACAATTGCGACCTTGCAGATTGGACAAAATTTCCTCATCTAGCGACAGATTCCTTAATGTACCATACGATGGAAGGCATGGTGACCAATCTACAGCCAAAGGAGTGGCTGCAAAAGGTGGACGAAGCTGGATTAATTTGTCTCCTAGCAATTTCACACTTTCTCCGGCCCCTTATTACTATGATAGTCATCAAGCAGTTGCTTTGTCTAGTGCACAAAGATACACTATGAGTTAGTAAACCCGTTTGTATCACAACAAAACTTGTTCACCGGGTCTCGCATCTACCCTGCACCAGATGAAACCCTCGATAAATTACGGCCAAAAGTAACAATGTGGGAATGATAGAACGACTAAAGAAGACGTATAAGCTCACCAAGGGAATGCGAGGGTTCGTCATTGGTAGTATCTCTGACAACGCAGTCCAGGTGGCCACTCAGTTGCTGGCATGAAAAGTAATGAGGAAATGTTGAAGCTCTGAGGTCTCCACTGTAGTTATTGAATTGGCTGAAGAATGTGCTGCTGGTGTATGCTTTAATTAGTCACAGTTTATTTCTGAAGAATTTCTAGCCAATTGTTGTGAAGTCCAGGAAGAGGGAAAACTATTCTATTATGCGTGGCTACTACTGTCCCTCATGCTGGTTTCTACTGAGTTGCCTGACGACAACTAGTTTCTTGTTCTAACCCCAGAATGGCCAGAAGCCACGTAGTATGCGTCCCTCTGGGTGACCAAGGATGCAAGCAGAATTCAGGGAATTAAGATCTTTTGGGTATTAATGGACATGACAATGCGTCAGTGGATCAATATGTTACCATGCTTAAAAAATGAAGTTTATGAGAGTATGAAGCACACTACAGAATTCAAAGCAGATATGCATCACGTCTACATCCAGGCATGGAAGGACCCAACCCAGACATGGACTGCTCTCCTGTTCATTGTCACTAATGACGTGGTTCACAAGATTGTCGAGGCTTGGCTTGTGGATTGGCGAGGACCCACGGCAGTGGAACAAGACGAGGCTGCGATTCAAAAACAAAAAGAGGCAGCCAAGCAACAAAAGAAGAATGAACAATATGCTACAAAGGTTAAGGCAGTGCGAGAGGCAAAACTCACAGCAACGGAAAAACAGTACCAGGTGCGTAGACACCAGCAAAGGACAAAGGCACTTAGAAGGAAACCACTCAGCCGGCCGCAACGGGTACCCCACTAAAGCGCTCAGCCACACCAGAGCGACCGAAGTCAAGAAAGAAAGCAAAAGCATCTAAGCCTGACAGTGAAGTTACCACCCTAACGGAGGACAATCTAAATGACATCGAAAGCATTTTTCGCAAAGCTACTCGAGAGGCAGTCAGTGAGGCTATGTCGGAACAACACATTGTTTTGGGGGAGCTCCGGTACAGTTATGCGAATTGGGGTCAAGAATTGTGCAGGTAGGCCCTAGCATTTCTACATAAGCCTCTAGTATGACAGCTACAAAACCATTGCTCCGAGCCCAAGTTGCTCAGTCTACTTTGATTCCGGTAGGCGCGTTGGTCACTAACCAACTGAAAGACCGAGTATACAAGAATGACTTACTGGATTGGGACTGAACGTGGTTGCACTCCCACGCGATATTTTGCAACAACTTCACGATGGCATCACAATTGAACTTCGCGCAAGGTCCGACCGCACCGACTAGATACTCCAAGAGCAACGAATTAATATTGAACAACTATGGCTCCAACGCAATGAAGTAGTCACCCACAAACAGCAGATCGAAAAGGTAGTAGCGGATGCCTGTTTGAGTGCTTAGGTGATAAATATTATAGGGGACTTGACCGTTGAAGCACATATTCGTATGTTGGCAATAGAGTTTCAAAGAACCAAGGAAGAGGCTGCACGGTTGCAGCTCGAACTCAGTGCACAGATCACATAATTAAAATTGCAGGTCCCACCACCAACGTCTCCAGAGGTAGTAGTATAGTGCCAGAATATTATTGATATGGGGTGCGCGATGCTTGTATGGTCACTTGAAGAATGTACTGAGTTACTAACTTAGTCAATTGATATGCTCCCTATCCTTTAGGAAGATACCACACTTCACAGGTTGGAAGCAGAGGTCTGAGAACTTCAACATGCCTATGATCAGCTCCGGGGAACTGCACAAACCGTTGCCATCCTGCAATGGTTGGCTAAGATGAGGGAGGTGCAGGGCATGAAAATCCAAGCAGAAGCCATGAGACAGAAGGAAGTCGTGGTGAAAGCTCGTATCCAACCATGGTTGGACGAGGCATTTGCAGTTTCAACCACCATAGAGCATAAGGTAGCACACATGAAGGCTGAATGTGCTAGGATGGAGACAATCGAGATAGGGGCAGAAATATCGGTACCACAGGTGGAACTAATGCAGCGCATGACGGAAGAATTTGCTGCTAGTACCAGTGATGCACGAAAGTTGTTGACTGATCTCCGCGCAAAGATGGACACACCAACTCAGTGACTCGGGACGAGTCACAATGATTGTGTTGGGGGATTGTTGGGTAGCGAAAGCCTCGCAATACAAGTATGGGGTGCGAAGCCCAAAATTTTGGGTAATATTAAGGTAAAAGACTCCGCAGAAAGCGCAGGGCGCGAGCTATAGAAGGTCGAGTCAAAGGGTAGTCCGCCCGAAAATATTGTAAATAAATAGTAATGTAGTCGGCCCGCGGTGGGATAGCGGGCCAAGGGAAAGTATAAATAGAGCGAGGCTCTATGAGGGAAAGGTAGTTCAATTTTTGGACTTTTGATTCTATGATGTAATGGTGAATAGTCGAAGAGTAGTTGTAAGTCTGAGTTGAGGGAGTAAGGTAGAAGGTAGAGGCTTTGTAGTTGTGTGTTTAGAGGCTTGGAAAGTCCGCAGCTATGTGCGCGGACCCCTGCGCAAAGTGTGCAGGGTGGATCTGGATGTATTGTGGAAGATTGATAATAAAAGATAAGTTTCTTCTGAATTCTGTGTTGCTTGCGACTATACTCTTTTATGATAAACGTACTGTTATGATTTTCTCATTTGCTATGATTGAATTCATGTGAACTAGATTAATCTTGATGTGCGAAGTAAGCAAAAGTAATAAATGTTTGCTTAAATACCGTTTGAACTAGATCAAACTAGTAATAAGTGAGTCCAATTGTAATAAACGCGAGAAAGGTATTCCGATATGTGCGGATCTAGCGTAGCGCGAAGCTGCAGAACAACGCACAAACCCCAAACCACATCCAAGACATCCCCAGGGTGTGGAAACCTGGTTCTAGCACACTCCCCTGCTACCTCGGGTGAGACCTCAGTCTGCGCTTCATGGGCTAGTGCCAAAAGGGCTGATAGCTGCAGGATTTGTTTAGCTAAAAAATTCTTCTGAACTTGGGTTAAGCCCATAGAAGCCAATAGAGGAATCTTCGAGTGAGTGAGGAGTTAAGGAGGGAGATCCAATCTCGTAAAATCCATCTTCCTTGTCTACTTCAAGTTCCTGCACTTTAATTAGCCAAAATTTGCTGCAAAACCTACAATTAATGCACATTAGACCACAAGACATGACATCTCATCTTTACCCTTCCCACTAGGAAAAATATAACAAAACATGTAAAGAAATGTGAGAAAAGTTTATTTTAATAAGCTGGAGAGTGGCTACACACACACACACACACACACACACACACACACACACATATAGATATATAAACATTAGCATAAAAAAAATCATGATCCTGTCAGAGAACGGCATACATACATACATATATACATATATAGACATCATCATCATCATACTCACAACTTAATTATCATTTATCATAAGGTTTAGGTTAAGATATCTCCCTTTATCCGTGCACAACATGAACAACATTGAGAACAGCCGTTCCCAACATATCCAAGGCATATGACGCCTCAAATCCATTTACTTTACCTTTCTCAGGATTATCCTGCCACCATCCATTTACACCAATGGACACAACCAATCCAATTGGTTGTCATACTCTGGCCTTCAACTGCCCTTACTCATGCACTAAGATTCATTTGGGTCTTACATTACCTATTGGGTTTCATCCAACTCTTCTTGAACTCCATTAACCTTCCTCTTTCTCAATTAATTCCAAGACCCTCAAAACATAAAAGGAAAGAACAAGAAACAAACCATAAGAAAATCATGAAAACCAATAGCAATACGACACCAAAAATAAAGTGGCATGATCATGCACTAGACACAATCAAGACCGCAAATCAAGCACAACAAATCACAAAATACCAAAAGCACAAGACTAGTAACAAACACTATGACTAAATCCCCATGGGTTCCCCATAATTCCAAAGGAAATCTCAACCTGAGCCTTCTTCAATATTTCATGACAATCTCCTTGCCATGGAATTCCTTGTATCATACTTCCATATGCACATCACTGTTAGTGTATAAACAAATATACCAATATACCAATTATCTTACCTTGTTGTGCCAAGCACATTGAATTTTAACTAAACACATCCATACCATCTCTCAAGAGACTCCAATTCGCTTAACAGACCTAGCTAAAACTAGACACTAGCTAATATACTTGTCAAATACATGTTCTTGAATATAACATATATCCACATAATTTCAAACAAAATCAAGGTTAATAATACTTCATGTATGCAAAGCACTTATTCATTTGGAATTAGGGTTTCCAACATAGCGAAAGGAATTCTTACCCGATTCCCTTCCTTTACCATTTTTACTTTGTTGCAATCAAGTCTTACTATGTACTGCCACATTACTCAATTGTTAGTTATATAAAAACACCAACTACTACCTTGTCCCACTAATATTAAGTATGTTTCCCAACAAATGCTCACACATGTCAACCACATGTTCCAAATATAAAGACATCATATCTATTAATTTAAATCATCCTTTACAAAGATGAAAAATCATGTCATAATCAACTACTAGTCAAAATCATAATACTACAACTATCCCACACTTACACTCAAGCACATATCAGTTGTCTTAGCACATATGTGTTAGTACAACTATCTTAAAAAAGATCATTCCTTCATGCAATATTATAGACATGTACTCATATTATGCAATTAATTAAACATTCAAATAACTTGCAAACATACCATGTTAAATAAATCAACTAGATGACATAATCAAATACTCAAACACCAAATAGACAACATAATAAAACTCATACCTTGACGTATCTCGAGGGAAGTTATCTTGTCTACACAATCAATCTAGTTTATCGTGATATAACTTTCACAACACATCAACTCAAACATAAATAAGTTCATAATTTCCATAACAATAACTAGCTAACATGTTCAACTCATAAGTTCATAAACAATTGTTATTCATGCATAACAATCACATCTGCATAGTTAGTGCAAATTAGTGTGACACAATATCATAAATATGTCAGCTCATACCTAAATATCGTAACCATAACCATTTGCATAGGCCAATATATACTAACATGATACATATAACATCAAGATCTTAAATGCAATAATCCTAATCATCAGGTTAACTAACATATACCAACAACAATTTAATCATATAACATATTCATCAACAACATATAACATAGTCATCAAGTTAATACCATGCATGACTAACCAATGCATGTACATATGATCACATTGATTAAATAACATCTATCATGTATGCAACCATAACACCAATAGAATGAAAGGCATGCACATAACCATAATTCATATAACACCGTTAACCTACATACCTGCATGTCCAACATACAAACTTGTATGACAATATGCTCTTACCCTGAGGTCCAATAATGAAACCTTGCTATGATGATTTGTACCTCCTACTCTATCTCAACCAACACATTAGCATCATAACATACATCATGGTGACATAAAATACATGCAATGACATTATTCACGACAACCATAACCATGAAAATGCATGCATAACAGTCACATAGACAATTAACATGCATAAAAAATGCATATACAACCGACACATACTCATGACGATCACATCCAACAACAACACCAACAAATTTCACATGGAGACACAACTACAACCATGTCCACCACCATGCATACACAATAAACACATAGAGCACAAGCATAAGGAACACATATGCAAACGGTATGTATGCATGACCAACACACTGCCCATCCAGTCCAAGGGTTGAACCATGCTCTGATACCACTCTGTAACACCCTCATCCCACATTTACCCAAGTTAACCGGTCTGCTAGGGTAAACATGTGACGAGAGGATACTATGATATGATTCAACTTCCCATGTATAGTTAAGGAAGTGGAACTAACACAACACAACCAATTTTACCTTCTACACATGTCATAGAACCTTTAGGAGTCAAGCAACCTTTCCAGGTGATCAACCCTTGAGAAAACTTAACATTCATTGCCATAGAGCCTCAGTCACTTCAATGACATGAGAATGCATGTGACTGAGACCCTCCATTCGCTCTCACAACAAGGGCATGCAATAAATTGGGGATTTTTTCAGCTAGCTTAGAACCAACTACCCCGGATTCTATGCCACTTTTTAGGGCCAGGTCTCAGGCCACTGCCCAGAACTTCATGGAACCTTCAGAAATGAAAAGTAACATCGAAACAATGATACAAATGAAAATACTTGAACAAGGACTTGACTGGACCCCTACTAGACATGATAGGCATTTCATCAAACATGTCATAAATATGCATTCTACAGGTCATAACAACAAATATGAGAATAGGGGTCTCATACTTATATGAGATTCATAAAGAAACATTGATGCCTTATCACATTAGTTTCATTATCATATATTAGGTAATATATTCATTGTTCATTCATTTATCAACCAAAACATGATGAGAGCCATACATTATCACTATCATAAAACATGGTCATAACTAATAGATAACCAACATAAATAACAAGGATACAACAACCATAAATACCACATATGAACCAATACATTTACACATGAAATACCAAGGAGAAGGAACTCTTATTAATGAATGCAAAAGCCAACTAGGTTTGGGACTTCGATGAACCACATGACCATAAATTAGCTTAACCAAATATTTCTTTCATCCAATAACCCTGGTACCATATTCCAAGCATGAAGGTGGGACTCATAACCAAAAAATCAACCAAGGCTTCCTGAGGCTAAACCACCTCACCCTCATCAATAGAACCAATATTTATCGCAATCCTCACTAGATCACTAGGCCCTAAACAAGCATGGATGCCACCAGATTTTTCCACCTACACTGTGAGGAATTTTATTGTCTCCTAGTCTCTAGGCTTTACCGTAATCCATGGTCCTATTCCAGGATCACTAGGCCATAATCAAGACTCCACCCTCCAATATTTATATATATCATTCCATTCATTGGTCAAGGATTCCTAGGCCTAATCAAGGGCACCCACCTCTAGCATTTACCATATATCCCGCCATTCACCAGTCGAGGATTCCTAGGCCCATTGAGGAAACAAAAAATCCGTCTTTACTGCAACTCGTAGCCCAATTTAGGGGTTACTAGGCCAAATATTTACCACAATCCATAGTCCATTTCAAGGATTACTAGGCCATCTGTTCTTTCTTTCAGAGATCCACCTTACTTAGTTCGAATCCATCCGGTAATCTAGTTCAACCAAAACATGAGAACCCCATCACACCACGACTATCTGGAAATGGCAAGGCTAGGCTGAAAAACATTGTCACACTTGGAAAAACCCATGCCCATGATAATAAGAGAACTAAGAACACACATGCATAACCATGCATGCCAAAACTAGCAAGGAAATCACACATGCAAATAATCTCGTTGTAGTTGTTTGATCCTGCTCTTCCTTGCTTGTTCCTTGCTTTCCTTGCTTTATTTTCTTTTGTTGATCCAATGTTGAAGTGCTCCAAGAAAAATTTGTGTCCAAGAGTGTGAGTGAGAGAGAGAGAATAAAGAGAGAGCCCAAAAATTGAACTAACAAAATCTTACACTAACCAAAACTACCAACTTATCCTCAAAAGCCTTTTTAACAATGAGGCCTCTATTTTCTTCAATTTCCATTATTTTCCTTCATTTTCCTCCTCCCATGCAACTTGTGATGTTTCACCTTCCTTTTTTTCTAACATCCATTATTTTCCTGAATAAAATTCCAAATAATGTCTCTTACCTTTCTAAAGCCTTTGCCTTTGCCTTTTCCTTTAGCCATAATAAACCAAATGAACACCCACTAGGATTTTTTTTCCCACCATTGAGCTTGGAATAGGTGTCCCATGACCTTGGTCTTATATTTTTTTTACAGGAATTTTTAACCAGGGCTTTTACATATTTTGTGGCATAGCTCGAATGCTAAGGTAGAGATAAACATTGAACTTCGGTTTGCTTGAGACATTACTTCTCTATGATATATCTATGTGGCATAATGTGATTTTAAGGAAGACTTGGAGGGCGTATTTTTTACCTTATTGCATAATTTTGTGATTAAATTTGTGGAGGGTTGAATTGGCCATTGGTGGTTGGTTGGCTTTGATGCATCTCTCGTTGCATTGGTTCTCTAAGGAAAAGGTTGGCTAGGTTTTTCCCCTTAGTGGGTTTTTCCAAGGTAAAACTTTGTGTGGTTGTATCTTTATTGTATGATTGATGTCTTTTATGTAATTATTGAATGATGGAACTAATGAATAAGAATGTAAAAAAATAATAATCATCAAATATAATTATCAATTAAATTCAACATGGTATCAGAGCTGAGGCAAGGAGTAACCCTAAAAGAGAAGTCTAAAGTTGCAAAGGTCGACATGATTACTAGTGTTATTGTAAAGGTTATCAAAACATACCTCAAAATACCAAGAATCATCAGTGAGAAGGCCTCAGATAAAAAAAGTAGTCTTTTCTATGGTATTAATGACAAAGAAACCCTACAAAGTCCAGTGGAACTTATCTTTATAATATTATGTATTGTACAAAATATCTGTGTTTGAGGGTGTAAATGTAAGAAGGCCGAAATCCTTTGTTCTAATAGGCCAAAAATATCAAGACCAAGAGAATGAAAACCCTTTGCTATGCCTTAGTATCTCAGGTAATAAAAAATCTAAGTCTAGGTAAACAATCCATGTGAAGAAAGAATGGTTGTCTCTCTCTATCATAGACAAGTTTTATCTCAATGGAGGAATGATATCTCAAGTGATTGAAATAAGTATGATCACAAGGATATATTGTAAGGAATTTTAGTCACTGGTCAAAGCTAAAAGAGTGAATTCAATGAATCACTAAAATTGTAAAACTATATTCACTGCAATATGTTGCACACATTTAAGTATAATCTCAGAGAAGCTTAAATACTTCAAGTCAAAATTATCTTAGGGGGAAAGTCTTCTCTATGTCTTGTTTTGGTATATTGGGCCATTAGAGGTATATGGTTCTCAAGTAGAATACTAATGGATCTTGAAGTTCAAATAGAAGTTGTTAACGATCATTGCTAAAGAAGATCACTTGAAGCTGATGTTAAAGTCTGTAAGATACCAATGAATTTTGAACACATTATAAGGTATTTTTCTTTTGTTTGAGATCGGGTCTATATATGTCATATGGAAATGGTTGTGGATGAAGGTGTTCAAGCATCTTATTCATTCAAGATATTTCTATCAAGGGATCTTGTTTTCTTGTCTAAACTAGCAAGATAAAGATATTGCATGATTAAAGGAAATAAACTTGATCTGATGTCTTAGTTTGATCAAATATTTAAGTATGAAATATCCTCATATGACTACTGGAATTCATGCAATGCATTGAAATACTTGAGGCTTGAAAATGAAGTTTTTCCAGTAAGGCTATAATTTTGGAACCTCACATATAATCCTTGTTAGGTTCTCCTACTAATCTGAAAAAGAGAAATTTATATTGACATTTAAAATGAAAATGGAGCAAATTTTTGAAGTAGAATGTTACAAGCTTGAAAAGTTCTGTGAAGGATACTTTGATCTTACTAAGGCTTTAAAAGGACATATACTTCCCTGAATGATATCCATGATTAATCATCCTTGAAAGATGAAGGCATGACATTTTTCATATCAGTGAAGAAGAGGTTGAGCTCCTTGTTAAGTTTAAAGACTAAAATCACCTTAAGAAGAATAAGTCGTTGAGATAAATAACTCGAAATAAATGTGTTGCTAGAAATAGTGAAATATTATTTAATAGGGTTGTCATGTGAAGATATCTCATTGGAAAATTTATGGTCTTAGTGTAATGAAGACTTTATGATATTTGTACATGAAAAGAAAGTCACCTAGACTGTTGAACTTGCAAAAAGGTGTAAATATATATGGTTAGTAAACCCTAGCAAGCCAATAAGGGCTTGGAAAAGAAAGACTTAGGGTTTAGGTTCAAAAATCTAGGAGTGATTTTTTCCATTGAATATCTAGCACCATGATGATGATGACTATTGTCCTCAAATATAAGTATTTTGTATCTCTCTTATTTGATTATGACTACTGCTGTTGATTTTACTAAGTAGTTAGTCTCTTATCCTTGAACTATTTGCTTGCTTGTGATTGCTCTTCCTTGGCCTCCTAATGAGGATTGTAGGTACATAATGAAGGTTTCCAAAGCCTTGGCAGCAAATGGAAGAACATAGCAAAGTTGTGACAAAGAGACTATTTGTGTTGAGATATATTGTACAAGATCTAGACTCAGAGGGAGAAAAATTCCTTATGATTGGATGGAATGAAATTCAAAGTGAAAGATCATCTCAACAAGAGGAAAGAAGGCTATGAAGCGACATATTTTCCAGTACACTTATGTAAATATCATATTTCTTGATGAAAGAAGTGAATTACCTCAAGATAATGAGGTACATGAAGAAGTCATATACTTGTAAGCAAACATAAGGATTTATATAAGCTCCTTAGATTTGCTGCACTTGAATTGGTGGATCAAGGTACATGATTTTTTGACAAAAGAAAAAAATATCATATGTTAGAGGGAGTTGCATTGACCAGAAGATTTGCTCTAGAGGGAGAAGTCAAGGTCTCTCTAGGAACCCTTGCTCAACTTTAGAGGGAGATGGACCTTTGAATTCAAGATGAAAGATCTTGACAAGATAGATGATACATCAATGACAAAGGGAGCAAATCAAGATTTCTATGATAGGATCTGTTTTAGGTAGAATACCCAGATAGGATGATGGATCCAGAAAAGGAATCAGATCAACTCATGGTTGAGCCAAATAATATAGTTCAACATGTGTTGAAGTACCAACATGGTACAATTGGTCATGGTCTAGTCAATTATGGTTTGAGAGATGTCTCAAACATAAAAGTGTAGCTGCAGGGAGTGCTAAAACATAGAGGAAGTTTTTGATTGGGCTCTAAATCTTGTGAATGAGCAAGAAGCAAATGTCTGTTGCAATCAAAGGTTGAGTATTTTGCAGCCTAAAAGGAAAGCTATGAAGCAATATGATTGAAGCATTAGTTGATCATGTCTAGGTGAACAAGTTAAGGAAACTTGAGAAGTATTACCACTACATCCGTGACATGATGCATAGGAGAATGATAAGGCTCAAGTACATCTCCATCGATGAGAAGCCAGTTGATGTTCTGATGAAGTTGTTTCCCACAGAGAAATTCATGTACTTCAGAGAGAAGTTGGGCTTATGGATATTACCCCTCTTGTCAAGAGGGAGTGTTGATTTGACACTAGCATGAATGGACATTCTCTCGCTAGGGAGAATGGGTTTGACATGCCTAGAGTGCTCAAGAGTTAGAGTAGAGTGAGTTCCTCTTAGAGGAGACTTGATCATGCACCAAGAAAGGGAGTAGTGAAGTTTGTGGACCCTATCAAACACTGAGAAGGGTGTAGTGAGGTTCTTTAGCATGTGGACCTGATCACTAACTAAGGAAGGGTTGAGTGAGGTCCTTCATCATCTGGATTCAATCACCAACCAGGGAAGGGTTGAGTGAGGTCTTGGACCTGATCACACACTAGAAGGGTATAGTGAGGTCCTTTCAGCATCTATACCCAATCACTAACCAAGAGCTAGGGGTTGAGTGAGGTCTTGGCCTAGAGTGCTCATCGGGGAAGGGTGAGTGAGTGCTAGCTAGTTGAGGTCTCAACATTTTGGCTTAGGGAGAGGCCATTGGGATCAATCACTCTAGAGGATTGAGTCCTAATATGTTGATGAAATTTTCATGGGTTTGGTACTGTCTCAAATATGGCCACTAGAAAATGCTGATGGTAGATGTTGATGTTGATGTAGGTCAAAGGTGTTGACCTAGATGATGAATGAATTATACATTTCCTTAGAGAGATCATGTATACAAAGAACATCTGGATATTCATTATGAATACCTCCCTAGCTATTAAGAGGGAGTGTTGATTTTTATATATATGGTTTGTCTTCATAATATTTTCATTTGTACTTGTAATATTTGAAAATGAATTATATTTGTTTGAGGCATGTTCTTAATGCTTGCAAAAGAAAGAAAAATATTACAAGGCTCATTAAAAGTGGGAAAATGAAAATTGAAATTTGTATTTTACTTCTACAAAGGCCAAGTTGGCCCTCCAGGGATCAAGTCGGCCTGCCTAAGAGATGTTCCCTTTTGCATGGACGAATCAATATAAAGAGAGCTTATTTCTCTAGGACATAATTTGGATTTGATTTGAGGCTCGCTAATTTGAGGCAAGATAAATCACATTTTTGAGGCATATCTTTTGTGGAACAACTCATTGATCTAAGGCATACTCTTAGTGGAATAGTGCACACATTTGAGCTTCTTCTCTCCATGGATTAGTGGCGAGGATTCTTTGGTATAATGCACATTCTAAGGAAGAGTTGTAGACCTATTTTTGTCCCAGTCAAATACCTCCTTTCTATGATATATCTATGTGATATGGTGCACATTTCTGAGGCTAATACTCTGTGGAATAGTGCACAATTTTGAGGCCAATACTCCATGGAACAATGCACATTTTCTGAGGAATGTACTATGTGTAACTGTGTGCAAATATGAGGCTTAGATTCTATTTCATAACTTGAATTTTAAGGCAGATGTAGAGGTTGAAATTTAGATCACTTGAGACATTACTTCTCTGTGATGTGTCTCTGTGGCACAATGCGAGTTTGAGGTAGACTTGAAGGATGTCTTTTTGACCTTGTTGGAGGGTTGACTTGGTCATTAGTGGCTGGTTGATTTTGATGTATCTCTTGTTGCATTGATTCTCTAAGGAAAAGGTTGGCCAGGTTTCCCCCCTTAGTGGGTTTTCCCAGGGTAAAACTTTGCTCTCTTTGTGTGACTCTCTTTATTGTATGGTTGATGCCTTATGTGTAATTATTAAATGATGGAACTAATCAATAAGAATGTAAAAATATCATAATAATGAAAGATAGTTATCAGTTAAGAAGACCCCTTAAAATTCAACAAAAAAGGTTGGTACGATGACACATATTATAAAAATTAGATCGAATGTGAGTATAAGATGGACAATTTAAAACAAAGTGTTTTTCATCTTCAATCCTCTTAGGATTGCAGAGGTGACAATATTTCATCCCATGGTGTTTTGGGAATTGAACAATGCCCAATTTCACTATGACTCTATGAGGCTAATATGAATTAGTTCTTATCTTGACAATGCTTATTTTCTTCCTAAAAGTAGTCAAAACAAGAATATAATTTTGGTTTTCGAGATTGAGGTTAGTCACCTTTTTTTTCTATGTGGTTCATGAACCTTAGGGACTGGTGATTGCTACATCCACAAAATATTTGTACCAGGCAGATCCACTCGAAGGGATCACTTCCTATTGGATCAACCACAGAGCTTGACCCCAAGAGTGTTGAGAGAATTGAACCCGTGACCTCTCAATAGCAAAGGTGTTTTAACAAAGGGGACTCAACCAATTTAACTAACCCTTGAAGTTGGGTTGATAACCTCCTTATAATACTGTTGTTTCCTTTTTCCATCCCCATAAATTCTCCTTAAATTTGGAAGTAATAATATTTTTAATATTATCTAGATTTTGCAACATGATCTCCTCCTTTATTTTCCAATGGTCCAACCAACATTGAAGTCCTGCCACTCTCCTTTGAGCTAAAGGTGGTGGTTTTGATTAGAGCTAGGAGTAATTTGAGGAAACCTATTTGCATCCACGTTGTATAACTTCTTCTTATACATAAGATACCTAGTCATAGTCATGCGTTGAATGGAGGAAAATTTTGCTTAAATCAAATATATAAAAAAATTGATATAAAAAATGATAATATTTAGTTAGAAAGAAGATTCATAAAATATGGAGAAGGTTTTATGAAATGTAGATAAACCACCCTAGATCCATCTTACCAAGTGTCGAGAGGGATCAAGTCTAGACTTAAGATGGAAGTCTAGACTTAAGATGGATCTACCCTAGTACTCTTGCATTCCATAACGGATTTTCTTAAGTCTTTAAATGAGCTTCATCATAACAAATACTATGGGCTATGAAATACCATAGGCTTGTAAACCAACATTGATAAACCCATCAAATGACTAACTCAACTTTATCTTAATTTTAATTTTATTTTAAGTAATTTGACCAAGTCAACATGACATTACTTGATATAATATTTTACAACATATAACTAACTCAAATTCATCTTAATAATTAGTATTTTTAATTTTAATTTTATTTTAAATAATTTGACCAAATCAACTTAACATTAAAATTTATATAAAATATAATTCTCATAATTTTTGTTGGGAGAGAAATTGAAAGTCAAAATTAACCGTAAGAAATAAAAATTATTGCAAAGACTCCACTCCACCTAATCTTACTACAATCCCATAACAACATTGCATAAAACATGAAATCATATAAAGTTTTCCTTAATTTTCTAACAAAATCTTCTACACTCTCAAATTTTCAAAAGTATGCTTCCGTGGCATTTTGGCTTTTGGTAAATTTGTCTTCCTCACTTTTGTTTTTGTTTACTACGTTGTCGGAGACTAACCCACCTAATTGGTAGCTTGACATTTGATTAAAATATTAAATTTTTTAATTTAGAATACATGAAAGTTTGATTTTAAATTTAATTAAAATTTATTTAAATATATTAAATTAATTTTTTTTTACAATTAAATATATTTTTTTTAAAATCAAGTAATAAATTAATTTTTATTATTTAAATTATAATTTTAAAATATCTGAATTATTAATAATTATAATAACAGTCAATAAAGTAATCTAATCTTTCTTTAGTCTTGTTTTAAGAGAAACTAATAAATTAAGATATAAAGTGGATTTGCATAAATTTTAGTGGGTTGTAATTATTAGTGAATCTACACAATTACAATTTCTCTCATATAAGTGCAGAGTAAAATTTGAATAATGTTGGGAAATAACTCTTAAGCACATTTATTTACATATTATTATTATTATTTTTTTTTTATGCAAAGACTTGCTTAAATTATAGTGGGAAGTAATTAAACGTAACATAACATATATTTGCTCGAGTATGAGTTATTTCAAGGATTTTATTTTTGGAAGGTTTTCAAGTAAAGTTTGAGAATAAGAAATCACTACACAAATATCTAAAAATAGTGCATGAATATTGCAACCATATTCGTAGCAAAGTTTAAGAATAAAAAATCATTACACAAATATCTAAAATCAGGCATGAATATTGCAACCATATTCATAGCAAAGTTTAAGAATAAAAAATCACTACACATTAAGAATAGGAAATCATTACACAAATATCTGAAAATAATGCATGAATATTGCAACCATATCAATAGCAAAGTTTAAAAATAAAAAATCATTACACAAATATATAAAAATCACCCATGAATATTGCAACAATGCCCATAAATTATGACATAAAATGTGAAGTAGTTATCACACACCATTATATTGTGCAAAAACTCCAATAAGACCTTATAGTTATGGTCCATTCAAATGTTTGAAAAAACAATTTTTTTGATAATATTGAAAATTAAATATTTATTTTTCAAAATTAAAGATTATGAGTTGCATTGGTTAATCCTAAACTAATAACGGTCACTAGGAGGGACTAATAAAAATTCAATGTCATAAATAAAAATTAAATAAAAGCCCAACAATAAGACGTGACATTATTTTTAATTAAATTAAAAAGCAAAAAACACATAAACTATCTTTCATATAAATTTCAACTATTTATCTGACCACTATTTCAATCATCCATCCCTAACCATTACTAAAAATATTTGAAATTTAAATTTTTACCATCCACTTAAAAATTATTAATAATTTTGAAAACCAGATTCTAAATTAAATACAATTATCCATATAAAATTCAAATTTAAATATATGACTATTTCAATCATCAATCTTAACCGTTACTAAAAATGTTCAAATTTAAATATATAACTATTTGAATCATCAATGGTTAACTGTTCCTAAAAATATTTTGACTTCACATTTTTACATCCAGCTAAAAATTATTAATTATTAATAATTAAATAATAATTTTGAAAACCATATTAGAATTAAATACAACTATCCCAATAAAATTCAAATTTTTGAAAACCATATTAGAATTAAATACAACTATCCCAATAAAATTCAAATTCAAATATATCAGTAGCTTTGTTATACGCTATATTGCAAAAATAAAATTTAAATATATCACTAGCTCTGTTATCCGCTATATTGCTTGTATTATTGTTGTCCAGGCTTCAGCGACACGTGTATATAAAAAATAAAACATGATAAAAATCAGTAAATTGGTTCCCAATTAATTTTCAATTTTTTCTAAGACATAAGCAACTAATTTTTTTATTTATTTTTTGTGGATGCTAATTCTTGAAAAGGCAGGACCGAACCAAACTCCACTGGAGAATCGAGAATTCAATCGTTTAGAAGTTGAAAAGATGTAAGATTCCGTCAGAGTTTATCAATCTTGGAAGCCTTAACGACAGAGTTGGCCCTGGCGATCGCCTCACGACCAGCGGCTTTGAAATCGAAGGAGCAGCTGTGTTTCTCGGCATATCGATGGGCGCCACAGAAGGTATTTCCGCACCGACATTTAAAGCCGGTTAGCCCGACTCGTTTCCGGCATGAGCAGCACCGGTTAGGGTTAGGGTTTTCGGCAGGAGGCTGCAGAGAGGAAGAAGAGGAACACGCAGCCTCCAGCTGGATTGACGAGGCTTCGGCTTCGGCTACGGCTACGGCTGTAGAAATCTGTGCACGGCTTTGCTGGATGAAAGCATCTGGCCTGGAAAAGGGGAACTCTCCCTCCATCGAAGAACCCTCGGCAAATGACTGTTCAATTGCGGCCGTTGCAGAGGAAGCTTGTGCCTCCTTCATCATGAGATCCCTGTAACATTTGGAACACAGATTTCTTGTTGAAGAACTCCCGAAAAAGCCGCAGTTGTTGCCGCAGAGGGTGAGCGCTTCCGAAGATTGCTGGCACCCGATGCCGTCGGCACCTGAATTCCGATTTTCTTGATCCATCTTGTAATCCCGAAAAGATGTAAACAGAGTTTGAAGCCTTGAAATAGAGCCTGGAATTTGGGAATATGGGCAGAGAATCTATTTTCTATTGACACCTCCAGCGATGAGATAGATATTGGAATTGAGGGTAACTAGCCGGTTTTATAGCATGACTTCTAAAATTCTAGAACGACAGCTTTTCTTTGAAAATACAAAACCTGGTGCTCTCGTTTAAGTCGTGATTCATGATGGTAGAATAATCTAGAATAACACAGACACCTGACCATTTTATTTAAAGACAAAGAGGATGGCGTCCGAATACAAAAGCATTACCCTTTATTACCTACCACGACATCTCGATTAATTTTGGTGGCAATTTTGGTTTGGTTAAAGTACATATAGTGTTTAGTTTCGTTTAATTCTATCTCCTATTACCAAGTGGAAAACCAATTTTTCAAAACTGTACCATCTTCAAGGATGATGCATGAGTTTTCTCTATGAGAAAATACGTGCAACTCATAGTACACTATTATTGAACATTAATCTTAACTGGGTTCTCAGAATAGACATGCATGAGTTTTTGATGATGGAATCTTCAGGTAACTCAAGTAGCACTAATTGAGTGCATTAATGCATCAACTCACTTTTAACTCACTATTAGTTCCTCAAATAGTTTGGAACTATTTTAACTGGACTTAGCTCAGTAAAATGAGTTAACTAATTACAACTCAAATATAACTCAATTTTATCTTTTTAATTTAAGGGATAACTCCCGCATGACTTCAAAAAGACTTCTAACTTGAATTTCTCCAACTAATTAATTTAAAATAAATAAATAAATTATTTCCAAGTAATTTTAATTTACAATTTAATTCAAGGACAAATTAAATTGGAATATTCTTGTTGCCATATTTCAACAAGCCCTCTCAACAAGAAAGGGATTATTTGCCATCGAGATCCTATCTCTATGGAACTCGAATTTACACTTTGACAATGCCTTTGTCAAAATGTCAGCATCTTGATCCTCTGTCGAAATATACTACAACAACATGATCTTCCTCGCTACACAGTCTCTGAGATGATGATACCAGATGTCGATGTGCTTGGACCTATTATGAAATACTAGGTTCTCAGAGAGTTTGATACAACTCTGATTATCACAATAGATCACAGTTGGATCCATCCTCCGATCAAACAAACCAACTAGGATTTTCCGCATCCAGATGGCCTCACATGATGCCTGACTTGCAACCATGTATTCTGCCTCTGTCGAGCTAAGTGCAACCGAACTCTGTTTCCTGTTGTACCAAGAAACTGCCGGTGACCCAAGGTTGAAAATCCCTCCTGATGTGCTCTTCTGATTTGATGGACTCCTTGCCCAATCTGCATTAGTGAAGCCCTGTAGCTTCACTTCCTCTATCCGCCTGTACCATAATCCATACTAAGATGTGCCTATGAGGTATCTCAATACATGCTTTGCTGCCTTTCAAAACATCTTGGTAGGTTGAACCATCGCTTGACTCAATTGGTTCACCGCATAGCACAAATCTGGTCGTGTGTTCACTGAGTACATCAGTGAACCCACAAGTTGCTTGTACAAAATAGCCTCTACTACTTCTCTTGAAGTAGCAAGCTCCTTCCTCCAGTTATCTACTAGAGGAGTCTACATGGGCTTGCACTTCTCCATGTGGAATCTCTTGAGTATCTCATTGGCATACTTGCCTTGAGACACAAACAACTCCCCATCCTTTTGCCACACTTCCATGCTAAGGAAGTAATGCATGAGACCCATGTCTTTCATCTCAAATTCACTTGCAAGGTCCTCCTTGCAAGACACGATCAACTGATCATCACCAGTCAATATGAGATCATCAACATAAAGTATGATGATCAACAACTTACCTTTCACCACGATGTGGTATAGGTTCGCAACTGCTTCACTCTTTGTGAAGCCCAACCCGATGAAGTAGTTGTCTATCCTGGTGTACCAAGCACGAGGTGCTTGCTTCAGCCTGTACAATGCTCTCTTGAGTTTGCACACATGCAACTCATGATCGAAGGTCTCAAAACCTTCTGGTTGCTCTATGTACACCTCTTCCTCAATTTGGCCATTGAGGAATGCAGTCTTCACATCCATCTGATTGATCTTCCAACCCATCTGTGCTCATAGTGCCAACATAGATTTGATAGATGAGTGCCTTGCGATAGAAGAAAAAGTATCATCATAGTCAATCCCCTCAACTTGTGAAAAGCCACAGGTAACAAATCTTGCCTTATGCTTCTCCACACTACTGTCAACAGCTTGCTTTACCTTGTAAAGCCAACAGGAACTCACAAATGACTTGTTCTTTGGTCTCGGAACCATGTCCCAAACACTGTTACAAACTATGGAGTCATACTCCTCCACCATAGCATCAACCCAAATTGGCTGCTGCACTGCTTCCTCAAAGGAAGATGGCTCAGTCTCAACACATTCCCCAATAAGGGACATGTATCCAGTGTACCTCTTAAGTGACCTCCTCTGTCTGCATTGAGAAGATGGTGCTCCCACATTCTCTCTTGCATCCTCCAATAATCTGTTAGCTTCTCTTGTGCGCTTCCATCCATCTCTAGAAGACTTTACTTGAGTGGATGTCTCCACTCCTAGAATCTCTGCATGTGGTTTCTCCGCATTAGTCTGAGGCTCCTCCTCCTTAGGAACCAACATTTCCTCCACAACTTGTAGTTGGAGCTCCCTCTCAAGGGAAACTTGCATGGCCTTCTGCTCATCAAACTTGAGATCTCTGTGAACCACTGTCCTCTGACTGGCAGGCAAGTACACCTGATAGTTGTGAGGTGTATCAGTGTACCCCACAAATATCCCCAACTCTGTTGTCAGCTCAAGCTTCTTCCGTGCATCCTTTGTCACATGGCAATATACCGATGGGCCAAAGATCCTGAAGTGACCCACATCTGGTCTCTCACTGGAGAAAGCTTCCTCTGGTGTCTTCATCTCAAGTATGCGATGCGAGCTTCTATTTTGCAAATAGACCATTGTGTTGCATGCCTCAGCCCACAAGTGAAGGGGTAGGCCTTGGTCATGCAGCACTGCTCATGTTGCCCCTACAATAGTTTTTTTCTTCCTCTTGGCCACCCCATTCTGTTGTGGGTTATGAGGTGTCGTCAACTTTCATTTAATTCCTTCCGCTGCAATGAAGTCCTTAAACTCTTGAGGGACATATTCTCCACTGTTGTTGATCTTCTTCCCTAACTCTTTCTCGACCAAAGCTTTTAACTCACAAAAATTTGTGAAAGTTTGGTCCTTCTTCTGCATGAAATAAATCCAGCATTTATGAGTATAGCCATCAATAAAAATCACATAATACCTTTTCTTTGCTGTGGATGCCATTGAGAATGGTCCACACAAATCAGTACGAACTCGCTCTATGATAGCCTTTGCTCAATTGTTTCAATCATGAAAGGAAGACCTGGTGTACTTTCCCAAGGTACAGCCTTTGCATGTTTCAACTTGCTCAAGTTTACCTTTGTGGAGTCTTGTAGATATCTACTGCATTATCTTCAAAGCCCCATGATGCAAATGGCCCAACCGCCTGTACCACAACTCGTCAATGTCTTGGCTTTGCACCAATTCTGCTTTCGTACTCAATGTTACACAATCATCTACCTCTAGTTTATAGAGATTCTTCACCTGAATCCCTATCCTCTTGGTCTGACCCGTGTCTATGTGTCTTAGGAACGCATTTCCTTTACTGAAGACAACATCGTAGCCTTTGTCCTCCAACATCACAATCGATACCAAGTTCTTCTTCAATCCAGGCACATACATCAGATCTGTCAATGTGACAGGAACTCCATGCTCCCTCTGAAAAGCAACCGTGCCCACTCCTGAAACAATATACCTTTTGTCGTCACCCATCTCTATGCGCATTTTGAGGTCTTTCTCCTCCAATGCACTGAATAATTTTTTATCAGCGGTCATGTGGAATGAGTCTTCACTGTCAAGATACCAAACACAACCCATCATCGATGACACCATGCATGCGATGTGGGTAAAGTCCATTTCAAACTAAGAGGCTAATGCCTCACCTTCTGATCCTTCCGAGGATCCCTTCTTGGACTTCTTTGATAGGCAATTAGTCACATAATGTCCCATCTTGTGACAATCAAAGCATCTTATTTTAGGCATGTCACCCTTCTTCCCTCCATGAGAAGAATTCAATTTGAAATGGGAAGCCTTCCCCTTCCCTTTCCTTGCCTTACTTTCTAAGGCCAGATTTTCTTCATCATCATTCTTGGATGAAGAACCATCTCGTGTGCTCCTCTTGATCTCCTCCTACATAAGATCTGACCATAGTCGTTCTCAATCCAGCAATTTCTCTCTTCCATTCACAGAGTCCTAGTAACTATTCCAACTCTTTGGAAGACCAAGGAGAGTGAGGCTCACCATATCATCATCGACAATAGTTATTCTCACACTGACAAGTTCATCTCTGTAGGTGGTGAGCTTGTTTAGATATGTGGAAATAACATTGTCCTTCTCCATCTTGATTCTTCGAAGTTTATCTTTGAGCGCCAATTTCCTCTGGTCGCTATTGTTCTGGTAGAGGTCCTTCAATGTCTTCCACATTGAAAATGGAGTATCCTTCCCATGGAGACTCTAGAGAATATGGTCTCAAACTCCCTCAAGGATGATCTGTTTTGCCTTCGCCACACACTTCTTCCACTTAGCCAACTCTTGTGCATTAGTTCAAGCTGGCTTTGGGATTTCTTGATCAATGAATTCCTTCAATCCATTGTCTTCTAATACAACCTCCATTCTATCTTTCCAAGCTATGTAATTCGAGTTACCTTCCAAGGCATACTCGAGTCTCAAGCCATAGAACGCCATTGGCCAACCTTGACGTATGATATGAATTCAATTTGCACCTGCAACCCCGAACTTCAAACTTCGAATTCTCTTCTCAGTATACTGTTCATAGCTCTGATACCATGTAGAAAATGTGTGATAGGTTAACCCGATAATGCAATATAAATCAAAGCAGAATACTATAACCTACTTCTACTATCAAATTGCAGAAGCTTAAAGATCGAGTAGAATAATATAACCAGAAGAAGAAGAATCAATGGCACAATACACATGAAAATACTTTGGGGAAAGCCTCAGCTGAAAACCCCACACTATTGTATTATCATACATGGTGGAAATACATAGAAACTATACAAATCCTTAGCTCTCATAGCTAGTCGACTCTCAGTACAATCCTCACAGATGCTCACAGGCAATCTTGGTTTCTCTCCAGCCTTTCTCTCTACCCTCCAAGCTCCTATTTCCTTGCGTTGTTCCTTGTGGATGATTTCCTATTACCAAGTGGAAAACTAATCCTTCAAAATTGCGCAATCCTCAATGATGGATCCTTGACTGCATGCATGAATTTTCACCATGAGAAAACACATGCAATTGATAGTACATTGTCCTTGAACATTAATCTCAATTGGGTCTTTCTCAGAATAGACATGCATGAGTTTTTGATGCGGGAATCTTCAGTTAACTAGAGTAGCACTAGTTGAGTGCATTGATGGTTAACTCACTATTAGTTCCTCAAACAGTTTGGAACTAATTTAACTGGACTTAACTTAGTAAATTGAGTTAACTAATTACAACTCAAATATAACTCAATTGTATCTCCTTAATTTAAGGGATAACTCTTGCATGACTTCAGAAAGACTTCTAATTTGAATTTCTCCAACTAGTTTATTTAAAATAGATAAATTAATTATTTCCAATAAACTAAATTCAATTTTAATTCACAATTTAATTCAAGGACAAATTAAATTGGAAT